>VWZL01003619.1:10960-111734 GCA_013396915.1 Stercorarius parasiticus | reverse complement strand
TGTGATTCTGTGATTCTGTAACTAAAAGGGCAATTATAATAAATTATGAAAAACTGGTCATAAATTTATCTCTTACTTAGAAAGGATGTGATAAATAACAGGAAGAAGTTGTTTTATTCCGTAACATAAACCATGTCTGATATACCTGACATTTGTTTTCATGGAATGCAGTGTTCTTAATCTAAATTATCTGTTTTCTTAAAAAAAAAGCAAACTTTTTTAGGATGTCAGAAATATTATGAAATAAGTGGGATCAGCAAGAAGATAAGATGAAGCAAAAGATTAAGTAGAGTGTGTTTACGTGCCTCAAGAATCATGCATTCAGAAATGATCAGAATTTTTTTTTTCAAATCCCATTTTTTTTCATTTTTTAAAATCTTGTGGAATTTTTTATAGCCATTTTTATTTTCAAGGCAGCTGTGAAAATAATCTTTTCTCTGTGTAAACAAAAAGTTCCAGAAGCTGATAAATACTGATTCTATTAAGGTTAAATCCTTTATATCTGTAAAAAAAAGAGTTTCAATGGATTTTAAAATTAATGTTTTATGAACTGTCTTAGGCAGAGACCTTTTGTTACTTAGAAAAGTGAAGCTTGTGGTATTCAGTGGTATGTTTGAGGGCAATATAAGGTTCACTTTAGAGAAAAAGACTTGATATATTAACAGAAATGGTATTTCGCTAAAATACCTCTTGTAATAAAGTATTGTCCTTTCTTCTTTATGCTTTCCCTGATGCATTGATTAGTACGTGTAATTACAGAAAAGCTTTGCTGAAATCATTAATTAAAACAGGCTCCGTAGAAACTGTGACCAGTAGATGGGCTGTCTACGCACAAATGTGCTAATGAGGAAGGGAGGATGGTGCATGATGAGCAGTCCTGTGAAATCTTACGGGTGGCTGCTGTTGTGTCTGTACCTTGCCATGCATTTTAGCACCTTGTCCGCTAAATCATGAGCTACAGGGGCCGTTCTGTACAGAGGGTAAACTTAGAGGAGCCTCTGCTGCTGAACCGAGCAGTTTCTCTATTCATTGAAGGTCATTATTTTCCAAAGTCTGTGGACAATGGATTTGCCAACCCCATGGCAAGGGATTGACAGGACGAACACATGATAAGAAGCAATTTCATAGAATCGTAGAATGGTTAGAGTTCGAAGGGACCATAAAGATCATCTAGTCCTGACCCCCCGGCCATGGGCAGGGACACCTCCCACTAGACCAGGCTGCTCAAAGCCACATTCAGCCTGACCTTGAACACCTCCAGGGATGGGGAATTGACAAGTTCCCTGGGCAACCTGTTCCAGTATCTCACCACCCTCACAGGAAAAAAATTCTTCCTAATTTCTAATCTATATCTCCCGTCTTTCAGTTTAAAACCTTCACCCCTTGTCCTATCACTACACTCCCTGATAAAGGGTGCCTCCCCAGCTTTCCTGTAGGCCCCCTTTAGGTACTGGAAGAGTCTATAAGGTCTCCCCGGAGCCTTCTCTTCTCCAGGCTGAACAACCCCAACTCTCTCAGCCTGTCCTCATAGCAGAGGGGCTCCAGCCCTCTGATCATCTTTGTGGCCTCCTCTGTACCCACTCCAACAGGTCCGTGTCCTTCCTGCGTTGGGATCCCAAGAGCTGAATGCAGTACTGCAGGTGGGGTCTCACCAGAGCAGAGTAGAGGGGCAGAATCACCTCTCTAAGGTGATAGGAAACAATTTCTAACCAAGAAAGCTGCCCAAATGAAAAATTAAAATATTTTTGTTATAGATCAACTTCTTGAGTCTGATGAGTTCTAGAGAGCATTAATGAAATGTACAACCATGCTTCCAATTTCTTTTGTCTATAGCTGACGTCTTGTCTTGAGCAAACTGGTTGATATCTCTCCTGCCTGTAACTTTGACTTATACTGGGTTGTCTGATTGATTTTCAGCCATTTAAGAAATTTTTTTGGAACACCCGCTTTTTCAGGTGACTGATGTGAAGCATCCTAAATTAATGCAGTCGTAAGAAGGTGGGACCTCAAAAGGGATTTAGCTACTTTGCAATACACTTCCAATTCTGTTCATTAGCTCAATCTTTTCCAGTCTTGGCTAATCTTAGTAGATACAAATACATGCCTTTTGCAGCGTACAAACTCAATTGTTTTTCTGGTTGCTGAGGCGTCTGTAACAGCTTGTGGAAAGTAGCAGCCCCTGAACATCTTTTTTTTTTTTCACTGCTTAATATTTTCCAGACATTTTTATAGAAACCAGCTATATAAGGGATCCTATAAACAAGCAGTGGCATGCTTAGAAAACAGAAGGATGGTCCTGGTCTTCAGGATTTTCTCACTCAGATGCAGGAGAACAAGTTGTAGAGAGCTAGGTCAATCAATCCAGGAGAACAAGGTCATGGTGACTTGGCAATTATTAGAGTAGTTAAATGGTGCTAAAGTTAAGCAATCTAAATAAAAATTATAATTTCCAAGCCATTGGCAGTAAATATTGTTGTTTACCTCTTTTCCTTCTCCAAGACTTGTTATTGTCCCCTGGAGTCAATGTCATCTTCTACTTCCTTCTTCCACCCACCTTCCCCTTCCCAAATGCTGACACATTATTTCTGTCAGTGTTTTCTGGTTTGTTTTGTTTGTTTTCATAACAATGAAATAAAAGCCTCTGAAATCCCATTTTTTCTACAGTTGTCGTAACTGCCTTCATTAATGATACTTCTCTTTGTTAGGAGAAGCTGATTTATTTTATTCTATTTGCCAGAAATGTATCTGGAAGAAAAATAAACTGTGAGAAATAGGCCTTATTATGCCATGCACGCCTGACTTTCAAACTGATTTTACTGGAAGCTACATTATGGGGACAAAGCTGATGCACTGGCATTTTTCTGAACCTCAAAGACAGAGGGAATCTTGACAATCCTCCAGGAGAAACTCTTGAGCTAGCCGTGTGTCCATTGAAATTCAAGTAAATGCCTTCCCTTTCTTTTCTGGCTTCAAGCTTTGGAGTTCACAGAAATGTTAGTCAAGTCTTTTGCTTTGAAATGATCTTAACCTCATGAAGGTGGGAGTCACCTTGGGTACTTAGATGCAGGCATTCAGCTTTGTCACATAGCTACAGGACATTTGTGTTCCAGCAGAGAGCTGAGCAGACTAAAGATATGAATGATGGTCTCATCAGCTGTCCATTTCTACTCATCAGGAACTGCAAATCCCACTGGAAAATATCTCTCTTTGCTTTAACTTAAAATAAAATAAAAAAGAGTGGCTGACTAATGATGTAAGGCAGCTTAGAAAAATCCCAGAGAAGGCTGACCCAGAATAAGACATAAGCACTCAAAGCTTTCCATCCAAGGGTGAGTCTCATCTGCGTTCAACAGGATTATCTCTGGAATCAGAGTGCAGTTCAAACATCCCAGCTCACCTCTGCTCAATGGAGAATGCTGGTGATTTTGCTGCTGGGTCTTGTGTCACCAATAGATTTTCATTTTTGTGCATATTAACCTCATGAAATTGCTGTTTTGGAGTCACCAAATACAAGGGTGTTGCTAAGTCTTTCCAAAACCACATTCCAGGGTCTTTGATTCCCAACTCCTCCGCCTTCAGTCCCGTCTTTGCACACACATCCGCCCCTTCGTAGCCATCTACTGGGATAAGCCTTTTCTTCTAGAAAACAGTTTCTGCACTTTTATGGGTAAAGGGAGGGAGGATGGATATGAATCCCTCCTTTGGAGGGAGATATGATTTGGATTTTGTTTTCAGCATCACTTTGCTTTTAGTTCTCACAGGGTTTTCTGTGTGAGAAAACTGCATGGAAGTCTTGGCCGGGGTCCTGGAGAAGACATTGCCCACTTAGGAACAGATCTAGAGCCATATTTAATTTTGAATATTAACTTAGGAATGTTCGGTTATGGTTTTGCAAATGGGGTTTCAATGTCAAGTTTAAATCCAGTGTTCAAAATCCCTCAAAAGGAGAAAGGGGGCTGGATTTGAAGTTGTGATTTGAACCTTTTTAAGGATAATTTTCTATAATTCAGTTCTGGGTTCTACATTATTTCCCACCAGCTTCCTAGTATTGAAATCAACATTAATTAACACTGCTTTTACTATGTCCTTAGCATTACCATGAATTTCAACCATGACTTTTATCACTGTCTTTATTAACTCTGACATATTTCAGTTATCATTCTAAACCATTATATACCAAAATTAATCAGTAAGAAGCTGTACCAGAGCCAGGCAAAAGTGATTCACCTCAAATACAAATAACTTGAAATTTTTTCATGGATAAATGATTTCCAATAACACTGTTATATGGAAGGATGATTCTTGACTAGCCTTAGTTGTCACGGTGTCTCAGTGATGAAGCGATGACTAGATTCGGGTAATATTTAAAACCAGTTGCAGCTTATAGATTCAATATTTGCTCTATTTTCTGTCTAACTGACCACTATGTAGTCATCGTATGGGCTTTTTGTTTCTTGCTGGACCATGCCTACAACTAGTACAAGAGCTAAAGAAGGTCTGCATCTGTACTGGTGAGTTAAATGTCCCCATGACCAGACACTGACGACCTCCCCCTACCAATGAGCTGCTGAGCAGAAGACTGACAGTTCCACTGTCTTTTAATTTATTTATTTTTTTACTTGAAATTAACCTGGAACATTGACCAAGATTCATAAAGTGTCATCAGAAGTACAATAGATAACGTATAGGAGGGGATAAAGAATAAGCAAAAAATCAATCATTGAGTAAAAACCTAAAAATGTAATAAATTAAAAGAAAAATTGGCTAGCCCCACTTACGGTGTCTGCAGTGTCCTGCACACCAACACCTCTGTCTAAGTTTGAATCTCCAGAGATATTAATATTGTGCTAATAATAACCAGCTCTGTATCTCTACTGCTCTGTGTATTCTACAGATGCGTAAGATATTCATTGCTAATTTGTCTGCAGGAAGGTCTGAAATCCTCTCTGAAGATTTAAATGTCTTACAAGTTTTATTTTTACATTGAAATTGCCGAAGGTGAGCCCAGTTTCACCACCCACGCCTGCACGGAAAAAAAAAAACTTCTAATTTGCTAGGAGAAGGTCCTCAAATCCCCACCCACAGGAGGATGGTATTTTAAATTTTCCCAGAAGACTTGATTATGGCGAGACCCTTAAATTACCACCTACATCCATACACCCACACACGTGCACTTGGGTTTCTCTAACATGGAGCCTTGGAAAATTGACTTTTTGAGAGATCTGGGTGTAGGTTTCTACGTGTTTGTTGACAGAGCAGAGGTGAGAAAAAGAAGTCTGTCTGCAAGCTCTGCACTGCAGCTATAGTTACAGGGCAGTTTTCACCCTTAGAAATCTATGTCTCTTAACAGGCTGGAGCTCGTCTTCAAACCTACACACCTGTAAGTGTTTCTTTCCTTGGATTCAGCCTCGAAGTTAAGCTGGTTTTCTGTGCTACTTCTGCATTATATCACGATGGTATATCAGGCTGGGTAGATGTTATGCTTATCCTTTAAAAAAAAAAAAAAAACAGAAAAAGGAAAAAAAAAATAAAGAATCACATGGTCCTCACTCCCCATATCAGCTGGAACGGGGTAGCTGCAAATAGGCACACCACAGATTTCAAGGTAGCAGATCCAGCATGACGTGAGAAGTGTTGGCACTCGGAATAATGTCGAGCCTGTTGATAGACCATTTCATTGGGGGGAATGTGAGCAAGTGAAGGTCCCTGTGAAACTGGCACCATCCCTCTTTGCCAGGCAGGGGAGCAGAGGCACAGGAGGAATAAATGCCCTGACTGATTAATGTTCCCTAGCTCTTGCCATGACAGATTTAGGAAGAGATGCTAAATCTCCCAATAAGCAGTTTCCTGTCTCAAGTACTCAACGGTACTTCTGCATATTTTATCCCCTCCTGTCTCTCTGGGACACTCTTGCCACCCTCTCTCTACTGCGCTCTAATCTGCTTCCCGAATATTAATCCTGCCATGTCTCTCCCCTCTTTCCCAGCCAGGGAGGTCTATAGGTTAGAATCATAGAATCACAGAATCATTTTGATTGGAAGGGGCCTTTGAGATCATCAAGTCCAATCATTAACCTAACCGTGCCAAGTCCACCACTAAACCATGTCCCTCAGCACCACGTCTACACATCTTTTAAATACCTCCAGGGATGGTGACTTAACCACTTCCCTGGGCAGCCTGTTCCAATGCTTGATAACCCTTTAGTTGGAGAAATTTTCCCTAATGTACAATCAAAGCCTCCCCTGGCGTAACTTGAGGCCATTTCCTCTTGTCCTATCACTTGTTACTTGTGAGAAGAGACTGACTTCCCCTCCACTACGCCCTCCTTTCATATAGTTGCAGAGAGCAATAAGGTCTCCCCTGAGCCTCCCTTTATCCAGGCTAAACAAACCCAGTTCCCTCAGCTGCTCCTCATCAGACTTGTGCTCTGCACCCTGGTTTTGTTTTGGCCCCAGGTCACCTGTTAGGCTTCTCGCTGAAGCCATATGACTTTCTGTTCCTAAGCAATACAGCTATTTCCCTAGACCTCCTCCCTATGTCTCTGCATAGTAGCAGGGATCCTGGCTAGAAAGGCCCACTTTCTAAAAGCAAATGAGGTCATTAATGTCCCAGCTGAGATTCTCAATCTGCAAAAAGCCAGAGCATGGAAAGTTGTTGAGCATCCTCTTAGCTGCAGTGCATTGTGTGTTGGCATTTCAAAACTCATGGCTGGACATCATGCTCATAAGTGGGCATAGCATGCTCAAAAACTGTGGATGCAGTTGAATGAGAGAGATCTTGGCTGTATCAGGACTCATTTTTCTTTTCTATATGAACACATATGTGAGGGCCCTTTTTTTCCCCATCTGTTTGCAGTTAGAAGCCAAAGTCTGATTGCAAAAGTATAGAAAGGGCCGTAAAAAAGCAATGACATTATGGCCCCATGTGCTAGGTTGGAGATTTGTCCTTACAATGGGATTCTCAACAGCTAATCAAAGGGTATTGGAAATGTCAGACACTCTCCTGTGTGTTTTCCCAATGTTGTGTATGCAAAAGTGCCCAGAATTACAGAGAACAGCCCTGGATGGAGTTCAGCTCCTCTTCTCCACTCCAAGGAAGTCCAGTATAGCAATCAGAGATGGATGGAGAGAGGAACTCCTGCCATTGCTGGCAGAAGCTATGCTGGGAAAGTAATAATGCAGGCCCAACTGGCTTTAAGGCAGTAAGATGAAGCAGCATGAGGCTGTAAAACCAGAACTTGGTTGAGAAGTACCATTCAGCAGTCACCTCACCTCAATGCATCCAGAACAGACTTGGGTTTTATGGTTCCATGGGTAGGTTGAGGTCCTGTGTGTCCATCTCAGTGTAGCCCTTGCCTGCTCCTTGGTAACACTTAACAGTGTGGCCTGGACATGTTGCTGAGAGGGGGACCGTGTCTCAACAGCAGTGACAAGGTGCCTGTGAGAACAATCATCCCCATGAGTGGGACTAATTCGGCTCCTTCCTATGAGGTTCATTAATGAACTTTCAGGGATGTGCAGCCCTTGTGCTCCAGGACTTACGCTTGTGAGCTTGGAAGAAACTCGCAGTGAAGTTTCCAAGGCTGGTCCCCTTTGAGTGCTAAGCAAAGAAGTATCCATCTGGTTTCAAATTCCTTGTGGGACAGGGAAAATTTGGAGGAAAAAAAGCAGTTACGGAATTGCCTAGGACTTAGTGATTCTAGTCATCAGACTGTGGCTGAGCGGCTGCTGGGTAAATGTGACCTTTCCTTTGCTCCCTTTTCCTCCTAACTTTTCAGAGGTGACATAATATTATCTAACAGCCAGTTTCTCACCTCTGCAGGCTATGACTGACACTGTAGTGAACTGAGGGAATACATCTTGGTGTTTTTCCTCTTTTGATTTGAAGCAGGAACAGCAGATCTCCAGCATACTCATGATTCACAGAGTCATGGAAATCTTTGCTGTGCTTATTCCTACCATGTTCCCCAGTTGTATGCAACAGCCTTTGGTCTAGAAGACATAGTAGATTGTTCGATTTCTCTCATCTCTTTCATAACACAGAAGGTGGTAGTAGAAGTTCCACCTCCCAGTGAAATTAGCCCAATTGATCAGATTTTAACCAGGCTTGAAGTGGCATAAGCTGTGGAAAGATTCATCTTCTCTCATCTCTGGGTTTTAGCTTTAATTAACGGCAGAAAAAAGGGTGCACATAAATACCCAAGCATACGTCTGCCATTTCAACTGAGTGAAAGTCAAAGCCCAAATAGTAAACTAGGAAGCTCTATATGGGGCATGAGATCTTTTTGGATGAGGACCCAGGATGTTTGGTGACTCAGAACATCACGTATGAATGCTCTGAGCCTGAGCTAATGCCAAATAACAGCCAGGAGGGAAGTGAAAAGCTGATAACTGCATCCACAGTGATCCACGCTAAATTAGCACTGACCCCTCAGGAAAGAGACCTTGGAGTCATTGCAGATAGTGCTTTCACATGCCATGCAAGTGCTCAATACAAGCAAAAAATGTGAGCCGAATCCTAGAACTTAATAGGAAATAGAGAGAAAACAGAGTTTCACCTTAAAACTGAGTCTATAAATCCCTAGTGAACCTAAATCTGAGACACTTCCATTTATGTGTGTACTTCCATTCATGCCATATAAAAAAGGATGTGATGTAGTAGACTTCGAAAAGGTAAAAAGAAGGATGATCAGAGATGTGGAATAGTTTTAATATGAGGAACGGCTAAGTAGATTTCTCATTGCAGCAGAGAGCCATTCTGTGTACCAGTAGACATCTACAAGGTGATGACGAGTATGGCAAGGGTGAGTAAGCAATGGTTATTCATTATTTCTCATACCATGAGAACCCAGGGGCACTAATGAAATGATCAGGTAGCAGGTTTAAAACAAACATAAAGAAGTTCCTTTACACAAATCATGGAACTTGTCATGGGAGTTAAAAATATAACTTTTTTTCAGAGAGAGTTTCGAAAAATCATTAGAGAAGAGGCTCAGGGCTAGAAACTAAATACCTAATCCAGAATAGTCTAGCAAAACCACTGAGTGCTGGAGCATAGGAGAGCCAAACAGATGAGATTCACTTTATATTCTCTTTTTTAAACTCTACCCTAAAGCCCCCATTATCAGTCAATCTGAGACTGGATAAGGTAGATTCAGGTCCTGACCATGATGGCAAATTTATAGCAAGGAATTAAATGTTCCTACACTCACCCTATAGCCTGGTTTCCTTCCAACACGGCCTTAGCCAGAGTACCTTAAGAAAGTTTAACATCAGTGATTTCCTAATTATTTTCACTAATGCAGATCAAGGGCTGAGAACGACCAATCAGACACCAGTTCTCGGGAAAAAAAAACAGATCTGGAGGTGTAATGAATCACAACCTGCCTCCAAATCAAAACATCATGCTTTTGTGAAAAAGAGGAAGGCTATACTATGCTGTGTAACCTGCCAGCAATGCTCTGCTCACCCCTGGGAAAACCTCGGTTGGAGGAGAGTGTATTAAGTGGGCCACTCCATTTCCAGAAAGATTTGTCCTACTTCAGGAATATCTAGCAGGAACCACAAGAGTAGCTAAGAGGGGAAAACTACCAGTGGGAAATAATGAAATTATTATCTCCTTCAGAGGGAAGAGGACTGAGCAGAATATGGTAGCACCATTCAAATCCATGAAGGAATGTTTTCTCAGAGGAGATGAAATCTCTTTCTTGTGTTCACAATGTGTAAGAAAAGACAGAATGGGTTTAAACTTCTATGAGGGAGATGGTTGNATCACTACATGCCCTTGTAAAAAGTCTCTCTCCAGCTTTCTTGTAGGCCCCCTTCTCCCCGGAGCCTTCTCTTCTCAGAGATGAACAACCCCAACTCTCTCAGCCTGTCCTTACAGCAGAGGGACTCCAGCCCTCTGATCATCTTTGTGGCCTCCTCTGTACCCGCTCCAACAAGGCCATGTCCTTCTTATTTTGGGAGCCCAAGGGCTGGACACAGTACTGCAGGTGTGGTCTCACCAGAGCGGAGCAGAGGGGCAGAACCACCTCCCTCCCTGATGGCCATGATGCTTTTGATGCAGCCCAGGACACGGTTGGGTTTCTGGGCTGGCAGCGCACGTTGCCAGCTCATGTTGAGCTTCTCATCCACCAACACCCCCATGTCCTTCTCCTCAGGGCTGCTCTCAATCCATTCTCTGCCTAGCATCTATTTGTGTTATTGGGAGAGATATTGGGAGAGATTTTCCAATGATCAAGACTGAAAAACACTGGAATGAATTGCCTGCAACATCTCCATTATAAGAAGCCTTGAAAAAACAGTTGTAACAAAGATCCATCAACAGTAACCTGGAAATACTGTGTCTTGCTTTGTGACAGGAAAATAAATGTTGCAACTGCTTGAGATCTCTCCCAGACCTATGAATTTGTAATGCAGTCTTAAACCTCTCCTGTAGGCTTGATAACTTGGGTGAAAACACTTTGGGTGTCTTGAATTAATTGCACAGCCTTTTACTAGATTGCAAATTGGGACTGGCAATGTCATTTCAGCGAGGTCCGTGAAACACACAGCAATTTTATTTGTCTATAGCTATACAGAGATCTTAATTTCTCTTCCTTGCAGCAGGGTTCAAGAAGTATTCAGGCTTTGCTGGGATTTTCAGGATAGAATTGGGGGAGTGACGTGAATCATTTCATCCTTATTTCTTTAATCACATCTGGCAGGAGCATGGTGTATGATTTCCTGATCCTGGCTTCTGGTTTTTCAGTGTGAGTTAGCTGAGCTGATCTTGGATGGGCAAAGATTTAATTGTCACCCACAAGGAGCTCTTGTGGGTGATCAGAGAGGAGAAGGCCCTGCCACAGAGGCGATGGCAGAGGTTGCTCAGGGCAACACAGTGTGGGAAGTAGCACGAATGGATGCATGGATCAATTCAGCCACCGAAGAGCAGGACCAGCAAAGCCGAAAGGCAAAAGCTGCTCTTACTTCACTCTGCACCCTTGCAAATGTCGTTGGATTCCCCTCTGCTGTGGGTGACCTGGGGGCAAAAATATTTGTGGCACAGGGCTCAGATGAGCTGCTCTCTGTCATGCACTTATGACCACTGCAAGTCCAACACAGATGCTACCACTGAGCAGTACCTCAGGCAGCTTTTGGCTCACACTGTTGTCTATTCAGCTTGCCACTGCTGGGTAAAGAAGGCATGAGCAAGACCTTCACATCTCTGTCTGACTATGGAGATGAACATCTCCCAGATATCTGCTCTGGCTATACGAGACATAAATGTCATCCCTGTTCATGACTGAGGTGAGCAAGAAATGACTGGGAGACTTCTGGCATCAGCCGGGAAATCTGTGTACTTTATGTAACTAATATCGCAGGGCCAGTGCCTTATACTCTAAACCGAAATGAAAAAAAATGGAAACTAGATGTTGTCTTGTTTATTTATTGGATTATCTCTCAGTCCAACAGAGCAGTCAGCAAACATTTACTACAGCTTGTAAGGAGCAGTCAGTGAAAGTTTCTACAGTCTCTGGAAATTCGTTCTTTCTCAGGCATAAACCTCTTGTTGGAGAAAGTTTTTCCCTGCTGCTTACATTTTTTTTTTTTGTGGGGTTGGTTGGGATGTTCTCTGAGAACTGTTCGCCAGATGAGCAGATTGTTTGCTCTACTCACTTCCTTTGGATTATGCTTTTAGCCAGGACTGCTGCAGTTCCCTTTCCATGATGTGTCTCTGCTGACTCTTCTGCCTTGCATTGGCTTTCTGGCATGACTACAAGGCAACAGGGGATATACAGGGAAAGAGTTGCCTGGGGAGACCTGCCTGGAATGAAGTTCAGGATTCACTTGGGTTTCCTCTCTCTGAGCATCACCAAAACACGTTTATGAGCTGCTTGGCTTTGTCATAGAATCATAGAACCGTTATGGTTGGAAGAGATCTTTAAGATCATCAAGTCCAACCACTAACCTAGCACTGCCAAGGTACTACTAAACTACGAAACTATGTCCTTCAAGTTGTCGTCCATTTGAGAGGTGGCATAAACGTCTACAGCAGTTCCTCTTTGTCACTACCCATCCCTTGCCTCCAGACTGAGTAAAAACACTCCAAAAATGGAACAAGGACCACCTGTGCGTGCAATGCGTGATGCCATGACATCCGATCCATCCCAAGGCTTCTTGATGCTGCAGCACCAGACGCAGCAACTTGTGTTGGATGCACATTTCCACCTCACAGGAATAGGGAAGGAGATCGTTTAGCCACAGCCGTTGTTGGCCCTGGGTCCCTAACAACCTGGGATGGATTCACATCCAAACCGTACCCCATACTGTATTTTAATTAAACTGAACAAACAAACCAATCATGAAGCCATCCAGCAGTGCTAACTTTACATCGTGGCTGAGCTGGGCCATGCACCACTACGAGGAGGGAAGTTGGATATTCACACAGCTTCTTCTTTCTGAATATGTGCAGCCAAGGACTCACGTATACTTTCTTACAGTCAAAAGTTGCTGAAAAAAACCACAAAAAAACAAACCACAAATAAAATGGCTTCAGGACTGTTCCCCTCTTGCCTGTATTTATTCAAGCTGTCTTCCTGTCTCTGCAAATTTCGCAAACAGAGTCAGGCATCCCTGCTCAGGGGACACCTGTTAAATAAATAGGCTCAGTGTCTAACTGCTGCATTCATGGCAGAGTTTCCTGGTTCCCTCAGGCAGGTAATTTTTGTTGATTATCATACGGTAGAGGGGGATTGTTTGTGTTTCTGCATCCCATCCAGGCACTGCCGCTGGTAACAGGCACATCCGCATGAGTCAAGCCTGCAGCCTGCGTGGAATAAATAATGATTTTTTTTATTCCGACGTTTAATATGGATCATGAGGCAGGGAAAAGCAGCCAGGTGGGGCTCTTGTGGAGGTGAACTGAGCCCCAGTTGATTTGCTTGGTTTTCCTATAACAACACCTCTTTGAAGAAACTTAAGAGCTGAACCAAGGCTTAACTAAAAGCAGAAGTTGCTGTTGCCTGAGGCAGAGATACAAACGAGCTTGCTAAGAGGCAACAAATGGGCTGGTAGGCCCCTCAGAGAAGGACTAAGCAACAGAGAGCATCAAGGAGATGGATTTTAGTATTGAGGACTCCAGGAAACAGAGGAATTGAACTGTCCCAGGACATGCTTACACCCAGAAGCAGACCTGCACAGCCTCACACAGAATGCAAACTAACATGGAGAACGCATGTAGCCACGTCAGCATGGTGCTCTGACAGAGTCACAGAATCACAGAATGACAGGGGTTGAAAGGGACCTCTGGAGGTCATCTAGTACAACCCCACTGCCAGAGCAGGGTCACCTAGAGCAAGTTGCACAGGAATGCGTCCAGGTGGGTTTGGAATGTCTCCAGAGACGGAGACTCCACCACCTCTCTGGGCAGTCTGTGCCAGTGCACTACCACCCTCAAAGGAAAGAAGTTCCTCCTCATGTTTAGGTGGAACTTTCTATGTTCAAGTTTGTGCCCGTTACCTCTTGTCCTGTCACTGGACACCACTGAAAAGAGCCTGGCCCCATCCTCCTGACACCCACCTTTTAAGTATTTATAAGCGCTGATAAGATCCCCCCTCAGCTGTCTTTTTTCCAGACTAAAAAGACCCAAATCCCTCAGTCTTTCTTCATAAGAGAGATGTTCCAATCCCCTAATCATCTTGGTAGCCCTTTGGTGTCCCCTCTCCAGCAGTTCCCTGTCCTTCTTGAACCGGGGAGCCCAGAACTGGACATGGTACTCCAGATACGGCCTCACCAAGGCAGGGTAGAGAGGGAGGATGACCTCCCTCGATCTGCCCTTGGGTCCATTGCCCCTAAGCCAGACCTCAAAACTCACTCACAGTGCTGGGCTAGGCAGTTTACAGAGGTGAACTTATCCCTCATCACCTTCAAATACAGGCAGAGAGAGATGCTGTGTTCCCTTGACCATATAGTTTGTCTGGAAAGCCAGCTCCAACCATCTACAAATTTGTCTATGTAGAGGCGTCAGAGATTTGAAGCAAATGTAACAGTTCATTAGTGCATTAGTGGTGCTTTGTGATTGCAAATGCTTAGCAGCATAAGAACATAGATATTGTTCCTTTCACTCGACTTCTGCCTTAAGGGCTTCTCTTCCCTGCAGTTTCTTGGCTGGACTTGGACTGAAGCCTAAAACCATTGGCTTCAGAATAGAGAAGACTCCCATTTGCAATGCCCATCGCCACACCTGGGATTTCAGGCTTTAGTGCCCACCAGTTCTCCTTCAGGTCTGAAGTGGAAGCAGCAAATTTCAAAACTAAATTACCAGTGGAGGGTGTGATGGTTTTTGCCTAAGTTTAGGAAGTAGATGGCACTGTTCAGTTTGGCTTCTTTCTTCTCTGTATCTTGTAGTCACCATTTAAAATTCATTATTTTCCATACTCAAATGATAGTACTTCTAGGGTAACCGAGTAGTACTGAGGTACCCTTATCCATGTTGTAGGCAAGATATAAGTTGTAAGTGGATGCAATATCTTTTACCAAACCAAGAAATGTATTGAAAACAGTACAAAAGTATGTGCATATATCCACCTTTTCTTCAGCCTAGACTGTTCTGCCCTCCTGAGGAGACTGCAATCCAGAAAGGGGTCGGTTCGCTGTAAATACCATTGAATTAAGGGTGGGATCCCTGCCAAGGATGAGAGGAGCAGCCCATCTATTTCTGTGTGTTTTGGACTCCTGTATGAAGTCGTCATCTTGAGGGATCCTCCGTACCAGCTAGAAAGATTCACAGTTTATTTCTGAGCACGGAATAAACTACGTCTATCTATAGATTTGGCTCAAAACTGGAACTCCCTGGGAATTCCACGGAAAAATCCCCCCCGTTTTCTTTTTAGAGATACTTGCTCTGAAAAGGAATGAAACTCTAATCTCTTGTGGAATGGGAACTCTCACACTCAGTTTAGATAGAGGTGTGAAGGGATTCCCTTTAAATCTTTTTGAAGCATGTCTGAAGCTCAGTGAGGAGCCTGAAACCCAGTCTGCCAGCTTTGGAAAAGATGGGAACCTAAACAGTCCTGAAAATCCTGAATGAAAGCCACATATGGTGTTGCAGCAGAATATAGAACATTTTGGGCAAAATTTATTTTTTTTCCCATAGGAAAATAATTGAAATTCCAGAAACTCCATTTTGTCTGAGAAAATAATCCCAATGAAAATCTCCCAGTTAGAGAACTTTTTTTATTATTATTATTTCTGAGCCAGTGCACATTAAAGGGAAATGATGTTATCCCATATATGAAAGGCTGTGAAATTCCACTCTTTCTCATAACGTGATAGAGTCCGGCTTTCCAAAAGGAACTATAAAAAATTCACAGCCCTGACATCCATGACTGCACCAAACACACAGAGAAAGGGGAAGAATATTCACTTTTTATGTCTGTGCACACGTTGAATGGGAGACACTCACCTGACTCCCACCATGCCTCTACCAAACCATCCTCAAAATGGAGATGCACATCTACACTTAGGTCTAACCCGCAAGTGTGGCAAGGTAAGAAAAAATATTTGACAGTGAGCTGCCAAAAAAGAAGAGCTTCTTATCACATCCAAAAGAGGAGTGCAGGGTGCTTTACTTGCAACACACGGACATGGGTGATACAGTTCCCCTTTTACTTCAAGTTCTTTGATCCCTCCAGCTTTTCAGGTCCTGCCTCACTCTTCTCAGTCTACTGCGAACCCGTTCCAGTGTATCAGCCCCCTTTACAGTGGGGGACAGCAGGATCAGGTGCAGTATATCGGAGCTGGTTGCAGTAATAACTCTATCCCCACTCATGGTTTCCCTATTAGACATCCAAGACTGTATTTCATAGAATCATAGAATTATAGAATTGCCTAGGTTGCAAGGGACGTTTCAGATCATTGAGTCCAGCCATCAACCTAACTCTGACAACATCACTAAACTATATCTCTAAGCACTACGTCTACCTGTCTTTGCTGCTATTCAACAGGACACTGCGTGCCTGGCTGAATGTGTTTTGCAGGGAGCAATCCCTTTCCCCGTTTGTAATTTCCATTCTTTGTTAAAACCTGACCTTGCATTGAGACGAATTGAAACACATTGTACCGGGATAAACTCAGCTCTCCTGGTTATTCACCAGCTTTACAGTCTCAGCTGCCAGGAGCCGAAGCAATCCCATATTTTTCTTGCGTTCATAACTGATCAAGAAAGATAACTGCTCAGCACGAACTGTAAGATAGAGTCTTAAAATGCCATTACACCCTGGGTGTCTTGTTTGTTTTGCTTGAGGTCTATCAGTGGATCAGTTAAGGTGTAGCTGAGTAGCAGCTAAATTCCCTGTTGTGCAAATATTTGCTGTGCAGCCTTAACAGAAACTCAGGTACTAGAAATTCTTTGCCCCTTCCTCGAAGAGCTGTCCGATTCTCCTTCACTGGGATTTTGCCTCTTCAATCATTCATTTTAATGGGATTTTTTTTTTTTACCTTTCACATAGATTTTAATATGCATATCAACAAGTTTAATATAATTTGGATTCAACACCTAAAAAAATAATATATCCTAACCTGCTTATTTTATTGGTGTCATTTATCTTAATTCTAACAGGGACAATATCACTTACAGGCATTTTGAAATATAATATACTAATCTTATTTACTGTACACCTGGCAAATCTGAAATATAACAACACTTTTTTTTTATCTTATTAGAAGAATGACACATCTGGAAAACTATAACTTATTAAGTCATCTCTGCATTTTAATAGCTTCTACTCATGCTGTATGGTATATGCAGAATAATTTAAATAGCAGTAATTACCTAGCAAACATCTTTGTGTTGGCATAGTTTGTGGCATAGATTGGCTGCCTCTCCTGAATGAAGAATGATGAATTTGGGTGGGGGAAAGTAGCTACCTAGGAAGAGAATCTTCAGATGATTTCTAGCCATGTCTGTTATTCAGTAGCGCTGTGTCTTGCTTTGCTTCATCTCCTGTGAAACAAGTTTCACCCACTGAAAACTGACATAATTTCTTTGCTGGAGTGAAACTGAGATCCAAAATCAGACTGTGTCGTTTATGAACACCAGTGACAGAAGGCAAAGAAAGAGGCGAGACATGAAACATGACTGAGGAATATTGACTAAGCTCTGCTTCACATCCAGATTTGGGGTCTAGTCCTAACATGTCCAGACTGCACAGATGAGGAAGTTTTTGGAAACCACTAATTTAAAAGCATATTTATTTAAAGCATTTGGCAATCTCATTGACTTTTTCTGGACCTATTCAGGTGAGAAAAGTTACTCAAGAGTTTGCTGACTCAGGCTTTGGTGTTGCCGCCAGGTTTTTTTGAGCACTGTTGAGCAGGAATGGCCTTCTCCAAAGCCCGCAGATGTTTTGGGAGTCTGTTCATCAGACCTTTCTTCCGCATAACTGCAGGGGTGGATGAAGCACTCCAAGTACGTGCTGTACATCTTCCTGATGCTTTTGGAAGCCGGATCGTGAAAGACGCTCCATGCACATGAGCTATTGTTAGCACTTGTGTCTTTCCACTGCAGTGTATGTATCACTTCGTGTTGCCCAGCGGCTGCTTGCTTCCACGTTGGTGACTCAAGAAGCTGTAAAATAACTAGACAACTAGCCTGAGATTCTCTCCCTTCTACACTTTCAGACTACAGCCTAATTTTAGCTGCTGCTGCTGCCACGCCAAAAGATGTGTATTTTAGATGCATTGGTTTCTCTGTATCTTTTAAATGTTCCCCACAAGTAGGGGGGATCTGGGGAAACACTTCTGAATAGATGGGAAATATCTCAGGTGTCGTGGGAGCAGGTATTCTGTTCTGAGCATGGAAAAGCAGATGCTGAGGGGAGGAGAAGGCACGATGGAAAAATAAATTCATTCTGAGACTGCACGGAGTGAGACATTGAGGAGCGGGATATTACATCTAAACCATTCTTGTTACTGGTATAACCATAATGAGCACGACTGGAAAGCAAAGCGAAAAGGAAGTCTTTCCTCCACCCATTCTAGTTTCTCCCATCACTAAAATGCGTGAACAGGGAGGCTGCTGGGCACAGGAGACAGGCTAAAGTCTGCCTGGTTTTTGATGCTCTTCAAGCTCTTCCTCTCTTCCAGGTACCCTTCTCCTTGTGATATACATTGTCTACAGATTATTACAGTCTTTCCTTGACCTGTGCCCCTCCCGCCATCATTTCTAAAAGAGCTGACAATTTTGATTGCCCAGATTTGGACAGTCTTTCCAAAGATGAGGTGGTGGGGAGGATGATACAGCAATTCAAAACCCCCTAATGCTTCTCTTGAAAACCTGCATAGGATTTATTGCAGGGTAGATGAATTTCCTGGAGGGAAGAAATGGGGGCCCAACTTGTTCCTGGACGGCTATGGATACCTTCTTAAAGAGGCATCCAAAATATGATGCAAATCTTATTATAAATTCTGTCCCCTTCCTCAGCCCTTTAAAGGGCCTTTTAAGTCCAGACTGTGCCTAAACTCTAAAGCAGCAGCCCTGGACTGTACGGCCCTCAGTCCTAGTCATCTTACTGCCCACACTGAAGGAGGGAGTTGGAGTGACCTGTCCTTCTTCCACACCTAGGTTGGCCTGCCTCCAAAGGCAGAAAAAGGTTGGGAAAGTGGTTTGGTCCCATGGAGTCACACCTGAGATCCATGCTCCCAGCTCAGTGTTTAGATGTCATTAAGAAAACTCCACAATTGCCAATTTCTGCTCTTGTTTAAGATTTTCTGTTAACCAACTCTGTCAGTCACCTTATGGGGGTGAAGTCTGACACCTTAAATCCCTCGTGTTGTGTAATGATCTGGCCTTGGGCAGCAGAGGTGGACAAGACGAGCTTCCTTCAGCCACTCTTTCCTATGATCATCCCAAGTAATAGCTCTTGTCAGGAGTGTTTCCATGGTTTCAGTGTCTTGAACAGACTGTGTGTGGTTCCATCCCATGCATTACTCATGACAGACACTGATGTTGGGGTGATTCAGGTGGGCTTTGGGAACTGGGAGTGATTATCTGAAATGAATTTATTTGCCTGATCCAATATACATTTTAAAATGGAGAGCCACTGGGAGCAGATAAAGCATGAAGAAAACAAAAGCGTCATTCTCAAGAGTAGGACAAAAATGATGGGAAAACTACTTGGGGGGCTTGTTTTTACAGTGATTCCCAATGTGAGTGCTCACCCCATGGCTATAAGAAGGCTGCAGGTCGGAGTGAAATGCTTGCAACCTGAAGGTTTTCCATACCCAGGTGGAAAACTCTGGCTGAAACAAATGTCCAAGCTACAACCCTGTATCCAGGAAACACTCCTCACCCGTTGCATTTTGCCTCATGTTGTGGTATCTACCTATTTTGGACAGTATCTTTGTAGCCTGTGTAGGTGTGAGGCAGAGCATAAAAAGCATGCCAGTCTTTAGGCATGTATTAAAAAACTGAATCAAAAGACAGAAACTCTCAACATACCTCCCTGCCTTGGAAATTTAGCATGCCCCTCCTCTGATGACAGAAAAATGAGTAAATGAAGGACTGCGTAGATGGAAATGGAGGACATAAATTACTTTTTAAGATCTGCTGCAAATTAAAAAATTATTTTTTCCCAATAAGATGCTCAAAAATGTCCCCTGAATATGCATTACTTCCACTAAATAGGTAATTTTATAAGTCACTTTCTGTCCNTTAGTTTTTTTTTCTGAGGGGGGCTTGTTATTGGTTCCCCCACCCCAACAGTAAGAACATTGTTAGTGAAAGGATTTTACAGGACCTTACCTGTGGGTCCCAGACCACAAACTTCTCCCTTCTTCATAGAATCATAGAATCTTCATGGTTGGAAAGGACCTTTGAGATCATTGAGCCCAACCATACACACACACAAAAAACCCCCTACAATCTCTGTCACTTCAGACATCAGCCAAAAAAGAGATTTTTGAAGAAACATTTTTTAGAGAAAATTTTAGTATTTGCAGTGACTTTTTCCCAGAAAAAAAACCACCAACCAAACAAAAATGCTTACCTCAAATCCCTCCCCACCTGCCTAAGAGTTTTTTCAGCAAAGGGCCATCATTTTCTGATCAGTTCAATTTTCAGCATTCAAAAAATCATCAAATGGCTTCTAGTTGGCATGGAGAATTACCCAATTTCACTAGACCTGGATACTCTAACTTAAAAAGGCCCCTAAAATGTCTTTATCTGGGACAGCAAGGGTTCATTAGCAACTTTAGTTCAGGAAGGTTCCAGGGGGAATGAGGGAGCAAGTTCTGGCGTGCTCCGGGTTCCCCTCTTGGTTAGGTCAAGCATCCTATAGATGTAAACCAAGGGAGAGTAATAGTTGTTCAAAGACTAAGCCTTTGTATTGTTCTGGGCTTAAAAATAAGCTTCCCAAAGCAAAAACATTCAGAATTCACATTCCTTGTCTGAGTTAATCCCTTCTTGTGATGACTGGTTAGTTGACACCTCTAAGGCTCACTGCAAGCTCAGATGAAAATATCTGCATAAGAGATGTCTAATTTGCATTTCGAGGCTTCTCCCTCACACCTGTTGGCATTAAAAATGGATGTGGCTTCTTGTTGTTGTTGGGAATGGAAGATGGCAGGTTGAGAGACAGTTGCAGGTTGCATACCAAGAACGGAGAACGAACAAACTCTATTTGGTTCTCAGCAATCTAGTATTTCTTTTATGTGGCCTGAAAACACTCACTCTCTTTCTCCTTCTGGCTAGCAGGGGTAAATTGTCTTCGCTGATTGAGGCTGGAGCTTTATGTACTGATTTTGGTACCATACACAAAGCAATGGTGTTGTCATGTGTTTCCTTCCAGGCTGGATGCGGCTGAACACATAACTGCCTTCAAGAAGCATAACCAAGAGGAAAAGAGAGCCCGTTTTCTGCTGCCTCTCCTGATCTGCGTGCAACTACATGATCCTTAATGACCATCTGTTGATTATTTTTCTCTTGAAGATTGATGGATGTGATTCACGGCACTTTGAAAACAGAGCTGCTCCCTGACAAAAATGCGAAAGCCTTTGCGAGCATGACAAAAGGAGGTGACTTCCAAAGTAAAGGAGGAAAGAGTGGCAGATAGATACATATCTTCTGTATTTTTTTCACAGAGAGCCTCTGGGCAGTCTTGCCAAGACCCCTGGACTCTTACTGGGGTCTTTTAGGAGATTTTCCTGTATTCTCTTGAGCTATTCATATGACAAATTCTTGCATTCAGATTTTGAAGCTGAGGTTGGCAGTGTATTGCTGGACTTCTCCAAGAAGCTAGGAGAAGTGCAGGAAAAGACAGATTTCCCATCACAATGCCAGAAGCTTCCTATGCCTGGGATCTCAGTAAGGTGCTGGAAAAATCCCCTCTTGCTGGAATCTAGTCTGAGCCCATCATTTGAGTGATGCTGAATGCTCTGAGCTGGGACTCCAGAGAAGCAGCGTCTCCTCTGAGCCCTCTCAGGGACTTCCCCTGGGACTTTATGCAAGAGATTTCAACTACCCTTTGCCACCATTCCCCCTATTTCTAGAATAGCCATAATACCTTCATAAATCATTGAGGTGTTACAAAGGTAACATTGCAAAAGAAAATTGAAAACTGAAAAGGTAAAACTGAAAGGTAAAGTTGAAAGACTGGCTTTTCTGAAAAAGAGAGGAAAAACCCCCACAAGTTAATTGCTGCTGAAAGTAACTTTTTTGCAGCTCAGGCACATGATGTCTCTATTTACTCCCAGAATGGGTGGAGGATAAGCAACAGCCGGATAATCTGGAAATTAAAGATAGAAAAATCAACAAGTTGAAATGATGTATTGTAGTCATTAGTAACAGTATTGTAATAACCCAGCTTTCAGCACATTTCCAAATGCCCATCTCTGTATGCACTTTTTTATAACAAGAATAATTTTCCTACCTCTCCTACCAAATCCCTTTAAATGGTGCTGGGGCAATGTTCTTCTACGTCCCCTGGGGTGAATCTTGCATTATTACTAAAGGGGGAACAATATGAAGATAATATGGTCTTTTATAGAAGCAGATCTCACATTCTCCCCATAGAGAATGCTTTGACCATTTCTTTTTCCATGTGTATGCCTCATGCTCTGTTAACCAAAGCTTTTCAGTGTCCTGCTGTGTGCAGAACTATTCTGCAATCCCTCCACAAAACAGGAGCTGGGCCCTGTTAACACCTCTACCTAGTAAAGCAATCAACACATAGACTGGAAGAGTGGACTGATGCGTATCTCTAGTAATTTGCCTTCACATTGGGCAAGCATAGTAAATACTACAAGGGCATGTACTGATAGGACGAGGGATAATAGCTTCAAACTGGAAAAATGCAGATTTGGATTGGATATCAGGAAGAAATTTTTCACTCTGAGGGCGGTGAGGCACTGGAACAGGTTGCCCAGGGAAACCGTTGAAGCCCCATCCCTGGAGTTGTTCAAGGCCAGGATGGACGAGGCTTTGAGCAACCTGGGCTGGTGGGAGGCGTCCCTGCCCATGGCAGGGGAGTTGGAACTAGATGATTTTTAAGGTCCCTTCCAACTCTAACCGTTCTATGATTCTATACAACACCCTTTGGCTACCTCTTCCCGTTTACGCATTCACGCTCTGAATTTTTGACATCAACTAAGAACATCTAAGAAGAAGCATTTGTCAGGTTGAGAGAACCAAAGGTTCTTTGGTTCAGCTCATGCTTCCTTGTCAGCATCTGCTGGCTGTCATCTGGGGAGAGGCTCCCACTCATTAAAATTAGTGGCAGCACCCAGACGGGAGTGAGTTGTCTGCCCCATGTCGCATCGCCTGTGTGGCTTCTCAGTGCATCACTGGAATAGCTGTGCCCACACCGATGTGCAAACTGACCCCCCCGTTGCGGCACTTACACAACCACACAGATCTCTGTGGATGAGCTCCTGGGGACCTGGGAGTTGCTGTCCTAGCTGCTAATCATGAGGGAAAACTTGCTTGTACCTTGCTTTTGGCATCCATGTTTATCTCACCTACCAGCTTTGCAGACAGGTCTACCATCACGTCAGGCCTTTATCTAAACCTCTGGTGACATCATCAACCAAAAGACATGATGCACAGTTCCTCCTTCAAGGGTTCCTGGGGTCCAACCTGAAAAAGCCCTGATATAACCTTACTTAAGGGACTAGATTTGTAGGAATCTCTTAATTTGGCTTCATGAGAGGATTTTATAGTTGCCTGGGGCAATGAGTTGGGAGCATTTAGATTTTCTCTGTGACACTTTCTGACATAGAGAATAAACACAGCTACTAAGATATTTTAGTAGAAACACAGGAGGTGATCTGGTACATCAGACATTTCCCATTTAAATGAACTGCAAAATGACAATACTGCATTATCGCTGTCAGCTGGCCAGGCTGTAAACTGCTCAATTAGACTGCAAGGTTCAAACATCCATCTTTAAATAGGGCTGCACTATCAAAAAAAAAGGAGGAGTGGTGCATTTGGACCAGAAAGGATGAGACTCCAGCTCTCCCCCTAAGGCAGCAATGAACGGGCACTGAATTTTACCCAGAAAATCTCATATATAGAGAAATAACTACACCTTGCTGGTGAGGTCTCTCCCCACCTTGCTGTCGCCCTTGGGTTTCCGCTCACCTTCCCTTGTGGATCATCCCCGCACTTGTGGCTTCCTGACACCATCTGTGAAGAGTTTTGGCCTTATCTTACTGTACTGGATGGCTGGGCAATAAAACATCAGGTGAAATTCAGTGGCATTAAATACGAGCGTTGCACACAAGGAAAACAACAGTTCTAACTCTGCATGCACAGTGATGGGCTCTGAGCTGATTATTGCTACTGAGGAATGACATTTGGGGCTTATAATGGACAGTTGAATGAAATTATGAGCTTATTGTTCTATGGTAATCAAAAAAGGAAATTGAACGTTAAGGATTATTAAGGAGGGAATAGAAAGCCAAACAGAAATCATTGTAATAACACTGAACAAATGCATTTTGGACCTGCGTCTTGAATAGAGTGTGTGGTTCTTGTCTTCCCTTCTCAAAAGTCTCTAGTGGTCCTGGAAAAGGCTCAGAGAAGATGACAGGAGGATGGTAAGGAACAGCTGCAGTGGAACAGAAAAGGATTAAATAGATGTGCACACTTCAGTCTTGAAAAGAGATATTTTGGGGAGGGAGTTTGTCAGGATGAAACCATGATGGACGTGAAGGCAGTGATGGGGAATGGGGTAGGGTCTTCACAGGCAGCACGTGGTTGAGCTGTGGCATTCCTTGCCACAGAAAGGTGCTGTTTCTATGGAAAAAGTCATGGGAAAAAAATCCATTGAGGGTCATTAAGATTTTGGCTGGTGTCAGTGTCTCCCCACCTTGTTTTTGTGCTTTTCTGTAACCACTCTCAGTCAGGATATAGGCTGAAATTGTTTTTTGTTCAGATCCAGTATTTTCATTTCAATGTACTTTTATTTAAGTTTTTCGTACTGAATTCTTGCAGATTTATACACTCATGGCTGACTTTTCTCTGCTAAGTAGGACAAGAGAGGAATGTCTCATTGAAACAACAAAATATATTTATTTGGTAAACAGCAGGAAACAGAAATACCGTAGAAAAGTCCTAACACAAAGATAGAACTGCCCAGATAGCTTCTAAAAATGCAATTACTGCTATGAGAGGACATCACCCAATCTTTGGACAATAAATAGGGGAGAGAACAGTTGATGAGAATGTCAAAATAAGCTTCTTCCATGAAAAGCTCTAAGGAATCGTTAATGCCCATAATGTGAACCGTTGCCAGGCCTCTACAGCCCAGCCAGCTGCGGGAAGAATAACCTATTTAAATAAAAAAAAAAATAAATCCCCTCTCTTTTCTCACTTTGCGCTCTGTTAATAATAACAATAATCATTCAGGTTGGCTTGGATAGGCTTAGAACCAGTGAAGCAAAGATTTAATAGAGTTCAAACAAGCCTAGATTTTAAAAAATGTACTCTTCTTCTGCAGTGTACTCAAGGGTGTTACTGCTGGTTCACTCTTTTAATAACATCTTGCATAATTGGGAAGGTGGGGTAGAAGAATTTCCTGGACCACTATGTCAACTTCTCACCTTATCCATCACATCTTAAAAATCAGGCACGTTGTGACCCAAGGGATCTTCTTTTCACTTGCCCCGCCTTTTAGACTTTCTCTTCTATACCCACTTGAATACATCTTTCTGGAATATGAGTTGGCAGAGCGGTACTCAAAGTCTGGGTGTTGTCTCGAGTCCTCCTGCAATGGCAACAGCACTTCTTTGTCTCGACTGAAATAAGGTCAGTGAATCACAGTTTGTCTGAGGAGGCTGTTACGGACACAGATGTGTCCTAGTTTAGTGTACCTCTCTTCTTGCGACACTTTTAGCATGCATGTACATGGATAACCTGAAAGAAAGACATATGGGAGTACTTTCTCGTGAGATTATCCCCTCTTTGATTAGATGGTGCTTTTCAGCTTGATATGCAGTTGCAGATCTGGAGTTTGCAAACAATAAGCATCAAGTGTCAGACAGCAAATTAATCTCCTAGTGAAATATACTGCTGAGCGGAAGATGCTTATTTTTCCTCTCTTTTACACAGTTTTATGTCTCTTGCAATTTGCAGATGGCAGTACTGGTAGCTTTTGTTGCTCATGGCTCTAAAACCAAAGAGTTAAAATCATAATCTCCTTTAATTTCATAAGCGAATCAATCAGAAGATAAAGTAAAATTGAAAAAAAAAAAGAGAGAGAGGAAAACAAGATATGCTTCTGGCGACAAAGTTGTGCTGTGGTGGATTTCAGTTAGATGGGAAAGTCTGCTGGCTTGCTTTGAGCAATGACATTGCAAACCCTCCTCTTGGGGGAAATAATATTTTTTTGCACTTTTATGGAGCTTTTCATCCATCAGTTTATGAAGGAATAAGTACAAGCTATTGTTAATGAGGATGGCTGGGACTAATTTGTAGACTAGACATTTAACAGACAAATTAGAGAGCAAGTTCTATGCTGAGAAGAATTTACAATGTCGACAGGCAACAAAGATGAGGGATGGGTGGTGACAGAAGCCAGCGGTAGGAAACAAACAGTGATGGTGTAGATCCTCTATCCACACAATAACGATCACAATTAACTTTGTTCGTTTATTGACATGCCCACAAGGAATAAGGAACTTTCCAGCAGGGTCTTAAAAATGAAGGGGCTATAAGTCTGACATTTAGAGGGGGACATCTGCCATGAGACACAGAGGGGACGTGAAAACCATTTTACCATTGCAACCCCTAGCAACTTCAGCCCAAGGTGAAGGTGATTTGGAACTGTAGGCTGTGCAGAGAGATCCACTGCCCTCCCAGAAGACCAACTCCTAATGCTTTACCTGAGAGATGTGGCTCTGGTTACCTGGGTTATATCAGGATTATTGATCTCAGTCTATACTCACCAAGTCCGTACAAGATGGATGTGAATGCACATCGTACAAACCAAACTCTCCCAGACAGTACATGTTCTAAGCTGCCATGCATTACAACAAGGTTAAAGAGCACAACTTCAACTCATGGGGACCCTACAAAGCTATAAAATATCCTTACAGCAGGAGAGGGAGGTGAATTTTTTTTTTCCCTCGTTAATATCTACCATGATAACCATGGGAAAGCTTGTCTTCGCCAAGGTTGAGAGAAGCAAAATGGATGCATAAAAGCAGATATATTCTCTGTGGATGTGAAAAGAAGATGGGGTGAGTCGGGCTTGCCTAGGGCAGGATTTGCATGACTAAGCATGGGTGTCTATGCTGGAGGTGCCAATATCAGAGGCAGTCACTGCTGGCTCCCTTTACAGTCAAGGAAGAGCGAGTCAGTAGAGCCAGGGGTTCTTAGGACATTAGTCATCTCATCTCCCTCTTTATTTGATCAGAAAAAAACTACCCCATACGTTGACTGAGATGAATCCCACCTCAGGACAAGTCTGCACTGGTACCTCTGCAGAGGAGTGTACCAAAGTGGCCTGCTCAGGTACAGAAACTGCAATAGATGCAGTGACACTTGCTGGGAAAACTTAATTGATCTTGGGTGATTAAACACACTCCTGGCTGTACCCAAACGAGTTAATTGAAAGATATTTCGGAAACGTCTTCCTGAGCTGCAGTAGAAACTGTGCCAGCATGTTGTAGGCCCCCTTAACGTACTGGTAGGCCACTCTAAGGTCTCCTTGGAGCCTTCTTTTCTCCAGACTGAACAACCCCAACTCTCTCAGTCTGTCTTCACAGGAGAGGTGCTCCAGCCCTCTAGTCATCCTTGTGGCCCTTCTCTGGACACATTCCAGCACGTCCATATCTTTCTTGTAGTAGGGGCTCTAGAATTGGACACAGTAAAGCTTCTCAGATTTAATTCTCTAGTATTCTCACAAATGTGAATTTTTGATTTCGATTATGTTGAGGTGTGTGATTGAACTACCCTAAATATAGATGTTCATGTTCCATTATCTACCAGATGTCTACTGAATGTTGGGGGTTTTTTGCTGCAGGAGCTATGTGGCCTCCAGGTCTGAAACTTACTTAGTCCAAATGGGTCCTGTTACCCCTGCACAGCATGGTATCATAAATTTCAAACTTGATGCAGATTAACTTTCCCAGGGTCACTGAGATAATTTTAAGCCAGGAGTGGAATACAGAATATCCCAGAAACTCAAGGGACAATTATCCACTGGCCCAGTATTTTCCTATGTTTTAACCTTTAAATACAGTGAGCTTCCAATTTGCAAATGAAATTATCAAACAAAACCAAATACATTCAAACTTTGTCAGTAAAATAAAACTGCTGACTCGTAATTTTTTCAGTAGAAACTCAGTTTAATCATTTTGTTTTGTAGGAATGGGGTATAATTAGAGAACCAGTGAGCATGTAACTCTGTGAATTTATTATGCAAGCAGCTATGAAAATTACTGTCTTCAGCACAAAATGATTGAATGTCATTAAGAAGAGTGAATCCAAGGGTGAGACCCCAGTGGGATGCCCTCATATGGGAAAGCGTAATTGGATAAAGTAGCATGGGGCCATGAAAACCCAATTTGCCTCTTTCTGCTGCTTACATGAACGTCCTCCCCATATCTTCATCATCTGTGGAACTGGGAAGTCAATGAGACAGATAAATCATTGGGACGATCTCTACCATATGTAGGCAAGCTATTCTGGTGCAAAACACAAAAAAATGCATTTAAAGCCAGGATGTTGATGCGGACATTCCCTTTTGCAGCTACCAACTCATTTTAGCTGTTTTGGTGTTGTTGAATGAGTTGAATGCTGGTGAAGATAACGGACCTGGTACACTTAGGAATTACCGATTCCTTTACTGAGACACATTTCAGCATCTCCTGCACCCCTATATGAGTATGTATCTGCAGAGATAGCAGAGGTCCCTGAGTAGGGCTGGTCCTGAGAGCCCAGGGGAGCAGTCAGCCTGGGAGCTCAGCTGCAGTAACTGCTTTGGGCGCGCTCTTAGCCCAATACCATTGGGACTTACTTTGATTTAACGCGAGCCGCAGTGGACGCGGAAAGCATACAGACTGATAGTTACCACAACCCAGCTGATGGGTGGGAACATACTGAAAGGACCACAGGTCTGAGCCTTATGTTTCTCAGAAAAAAAAAAAAAAAGTTATTTTAATTATGTGGGTTGAAGGAGTTATCTCAGCTGGTGCTGTCCATGGATGAGCATCGGCTTGTTTCTAGCCTAGCAAGTCTGTAATGAATAGACATGTGAAGGAATTAATCTGGCCAGTTATTAGAATAAATAAATAACAATTTTCTTGAAAGAAGCTCCCCCAGGTTTGAATGAATCCCCTATTTTGAGGAAGTCATTGACTCTGTTACTACTAGTAGAAAAAGATTTTTCCCCACAGCCATGTAGCTGCATAGCAGTTGTCTGAGATTTTGCATTACTGATTTGCATCTTTATGCAGGGATTTATAATTACCTGTATATGACCTTGTGAATGAATTTCTTGGGGCTTATATGTGTTCTTATGCAAATATCGGTATACATGCGTTCTTACATATAAGTGTGCATTGATGCTTGTGAGCCAAGGTGTACAAGTGCTTCTTAGCCTGCAGACTTTAATTTACTGCTGAAAATAATAAGGTGATTTTCACTAGCGCATAAATTTGCTGCCTGCTTGCTGCCTCTCCTGCAGAGTGAGGACACAGACACTTGTTAATTTGAGCTACTGCTCTGAAGTGTCAAGTTTCTCTCTGGCCGAGCACTAGGCAAACAAAGCACCTCCTGAACACACTGCTTTTTCTGAACCCAGAGGGAATGTTTAGGCTGACTGGGGACATTGATTATGCAGGGCTGTGAGCACCTTGTAGCTTCATTTTATATCACTGCCCTTCTCTTCTCTTCTCTTCTCTTCTCTTCTCTTCTCTTCTCTTCTCTTCTCTTCTCTTCTCTTCTCTTCTCTTCTCTTCTCTTCTCTTCTCTTCTCTTCTCTTCTCTTCTCTTCTCTTCTCTTCTCTTCTCTTCTCTTCTCTTCTCTTCTCTTCTCTTCTCTTCTCTTCTCTTCTCTTCTCTTCTCTTCTCTTCTCTTCTCTTCTCTTCTCTTCTCTTCTCTTCTCTTCTCTTCTCTTCTCTTCTCTTCTCTTCTCTTCTCTTCTCTTCTCTTCTCTTCTCTTCTCTTCTCTTCTCTTCTCTTCTCTTCTCTTCTCTTCTCTTCTCTTCTCTTCTCTTCTCTTCTCTTCTCTTCTCTTCTCTTCTCTTCTCTTCTCTTCTCTTCTCTTCTCTTCTCTTCTCTTCTCTTCTCTTCTCTTCTCTTCTCTTCTCTTCTCTTCTCTTCTCTTCTCTTCTCTTCTCTTCTCTTCTCTTCTCTTCTCTTCTCTTCTCTTCTCTTCTCTTCTCTTCTCTTCTCTTCTCTTCTCTTCTCTTCTCTTCTCTTCTCTTCTCTTCTCTTCTCTTCTCTTCTCTTCTCTTCTCTTCTCTTCTCTTCTCTTCTCTCTTCTCCTCTCCTCTCCTCTCCTCTCCTCTCCTCTCCTCTCTTCCTGTCCCCTCTTTCTTCTCCTGAAAGTGTTTGCCTGCCCAGGAAATATCAGGTGGAGAAAGCTTTCTTGAAGGAGGTTGAGGGAAGAGCAAGGACAAGTTCTCCCTGGAGAACAAGTTTTGTTGCTATTTCACACCCCTCTTTATGCCAAATCCTAAAAGTGCAAAGTCAGTGCTTCCCCAGTCTCATCATAATCTGGGATCAAATCAGTCTGCTAAAGACTTTTTTTTTTTCAGATATGAGAAAGTTGCCCGAGACCCTGTCTGAAAAGAACATAGTTATTACCTTTGTGGAGGGAGCAGCTAGAGTATAATTGATGTTCAGCAATATGATAAAATTGGTATGATATTAAGCTCTTTGGAGAAGGGTTTGTCCTTTAGCAGCGTGTTGATATAGAGTCTGGATGCTAACACAGGGTGAATGCAATGAATTAATATAATAGCAATATGTGATGCAATACAGTTTTGGTTTTTTTTCATGCAGAGTGCACTGGAAGAATATTTCTAGATTCCAGTTTGCTCCTGGAATGACTAATTACGGAGTAGAAACTCACACCTGCGGTACCAAGCTTTATAAAGGAACAAAATGAGCCTGGGACAGGCTGCCCAGAAAGTTGTGATTTCCATAGAAGGAAAATTGCTTGCGGCGGTGCAATAGTGAAAATAAGCCATGCGGAGTGTCCTCTGGAGGGGAAAATCATATCTCAGTAATCAACGAGAATTCATTGCAAAGGGCTGTGAGATGAAGTCCTGGTGGATTTATTTGGATCTACAAAAAAAGCCTTGAGATAGTGTCGTACACGAGGCTATTAAGAAAATGTGTGGCCAAGGGTGAAGTGCTGCAGTGCGGTCATGGGCTCAAAGATACTTAAGGGACCGAAGTCAGACGAGTGTGCCTAGTTGTGAGCACTGCGTTAACAAGGGGTAGGTGCCAAAAGCATGGATGTGTGTGGTCTGGAATAAACTAGGTAGCAGCAATATCACAAAATACGCACCTAACGCACAGTTGTTCAATTAGTCACGATGAAACTACTATAAGGAACAGTACAGGTTTGAATGCTTTGCTGAATAAATGCCTATTCAGTAAAAAGAGGCTTTTCTTTCTTTCTTTTTTTTTAAACAAACAGGCAAATGAGCTTTAACACTTAAAACTACAGAATAGTTCTTCATTCTGATTTATGAAAGACGATCGTAGCTGGCAAATATCATCAGATAAAAGTTTGGAAGATCTCATATGGGATTGTCTGGAGCAGTAATTCTCATTAAACTTGCAGTTAATTTGAAAATTTAGCAGCAACAAATGACATTTTAATAACTATTTTCTCTCACAGACACTTTCACAGGATGGAGGGAATTTGAAAAACAAATTTTATTGGATATTNTGGATGCTAACACAGGGTGAATGCAATGAATTAATATAATAGCAATATGTGATGCAATACAGTTTTGGTTTTTTTTCATGCAGAGTGCACTGGAAGAATATTTCTAGATTCCAGTTTGCTCCTGGAATGACTAATTACGGAGTAGAAACTCACACCTGCGGTACCAAGCTTTATAAAGGAACAAAATGAGCCTGGGACAGGCTGCCCAGAAAGTTGTGATTTCCATAGAAGGAAAATTGCTTGCGGCGGTGCAATAGTGAAAATAAGCCATGCGGAGTGTCCTCTGGAGGGGAAAATCATATCTCAGTAATCAACGAGAATTCATTGCAAAGGGCTGTGAGATGAAGTCCTGGTGGATTTATTTGGATCTACAAAAAAAGCCTTGAGATAGTGTCGTACACGAGGCTATTAAGAAAATGTGTGGCCAAGGGTGAAGTGCTGCAGTGCGGTCATGGGCTCAAAGATACTTAAGGGACCGAAGTCAGACGAGTGTGCCTAGTTGTGAGCACTGCGTTAACAAGGGGTAGGTGCCAAAAGCATGGATGTGTGTGGTCTGGAATAAACTAGGTAGCAGCAATATCACAAAATACGCACCTAACGCACAGTTGTTCAATTAGTCACGATGAAACTATAAGGAACAGTACAGGCTTGAATGCTTTGCTGAATAAATGCCTATTCAGTAAAAAGAGGCTTTTCTTTCTTTATTTTTTTTTAAACAAACAGGCAAATGAGCTTTAACACTTAAAACTACAGAATAGTTCTTCATTCTGATTTATGAAAGACGATCGTAGCTGGCAAATATCATCAGATAAAAGTTTGGAAGATCTCATATGGGATTGTCTGGAGCAGTAATTCTCATTAAACTTGCAGTTAATTTGAAAATTTAGCAGCAACAAATGACATTTTAATAACTATTTTCTCTCACAGACACTTTCACAGGATGGAGGGAATTTGAAAAACAAATTTTATTGGATATTTTTAGTGGGAAACTCTTTATATAAAAAAAAGGGTAAATCATTTTTAGCAGGTAATCATGATATCAGGATATTCAACTATTGGTATTCAAGGAAAAACATAGGCTGGAAGAGATATATCTCCTAGGGAACCCACTAAAAATACCTTTAGGATTATTAATGTTATAGATAAAGAAAATTAAAAGAGCAGTGACAGAATGAGAGCAGGTGGTGAAGAAGAGGCCCAGTCTCTGGTGTTTTATGTAAAAGATTTAGGAAATGACTGATTTGCTTTGGTAGATCAGACTATGGGGGTCTCTCAGGCCCTCAACTCTTCCTTCCCCATGATTGCCAGCCTGAATCTCTGCATTTCTTGAGCTCCCACTGCCAGGCACAGCACTAATTGTGCAAAGCAGCCAATATGATTGTAATGACATCTTTCACTTGTTTTTTAAGTTCCACAGAAACTCCCACCCCCATCTTCTGTCTCACTTAATTTTCCATCCCCCAGAGAAAGGACGTATGGCCACTATAGGGTCATCCCTTCTCCATCCCAAAAATGTTTGTCATGTGTCAGAGGAATGACATTTTTTTCCTGGAAAGCTTCTACTTAATTAGTTGGCCTCTTTACTTGCAATTTTGGGTCTGTTGCTCTGAGGGAGAATACGTGCTGGTTAACTGTTCAGTTAAATGTGTTTGAGAATATAGGACTGCAACATATATGTACTTTTTTTAGATAGTCTTCTTAGGCTTAATCTTGCCTCTCCTTTTTTTTGGTGCAGAACCAAACCCAAAAAGCAGAGTTTCTGAGATCTGAGATCTGAGATCCCTGGATCTCCCTCATCTCCTTGGTTCTAAAAACACTTTTTTAGGGGCTTTAGGGGTGGTTCCAGATGGAGAACCACCTTCAGAGGGCTCAAAAATGTCTGGATTAAACCCTTGTTGACATAAACCGTTCCCTCTTAAAGCAGGGCTAAACTTTTCATGGAGGATATGGGAAGGCTGATGTTTTTACACTGATATAACACTGTTAAAAGGCCAAGCATCACATGGCCAAGAAACCTTGAAGCCAGCTTTCTGGCACTTCACTCTTTCCCTGCTCTCCCTTAACCAGCTTTCACCAACGCTCCACATTTTTTGAAGCGTGATTTTCAGAGTCTCAGAACTGCAGCTGAGTGAGAGACCCTGCTGGGGCTGAAAAAAGTGGATTGGTGGCCTTGGGCAAAGATGAGCATGTGTCTTGTAAGCTATGTTCCTGCACGTATATCTGAGTAGGCTCCTGCAGGTTCCTACTAGATGTGTGCATTCATTTTGACAGTGTGATACCCATCATCGCTCTGCATCACCCACTGTTTCACATTCGTCTTCACCATGTTTCCTTATCTTGCTCAGGAAAACATCATACGAAACACTGACCAGAGCCTTTCTAATGCCAGCACATAACTTCTGCTGCTTCTCTCCTGCTCACAAAACCCATTACCCTTTCTCAGGAAAACAACTGTAATTGTCTGATATAATTGGTTCTGATAAACTGAAGATTTGGCGTTAGCACAGGAAACAATAACACAAGTCTGGGAACTAAGCAGGGATGGGAAGAAACAGCAAGGGATTTCAAGCAACAAGCACGGGCAGAAATAGTGGGAACTCTTGACCAGTTGGAAGGTAACTACACCTGCTGTCTTAAACAGATTATAGAGACCACCACCAGATTCCATGGGGCAACCGTAGTTGCAGGTACCTTGATCTAGCTGGCATGACCTGCTTTTCTTGTGCTTGTTAGAAAGCCTCAGCTGGGGAAAGTTTGAACAGAAACCAAACAGGATGAAAGGAGACCCTAAAATGGTTTCTCTGACCAATCAACCTTACCAGACCTTCTTCCTTCCTCCTCAACTGTTGCTGGGGTCAACCACAGTTTTGCCATAGGGCTACAATTTTATATGAGATGCCCCAGAATGATTTCCCTTCTAGCTGTGCCCCATGTTAATTTAGAGACAAAAGTCCTGAGTCCGATAACACTTCACCTTGCCAACCGCTCCATCACTCTCCAAACAGCAACAAACAGACACCCCTCAGCAATCAATTCTGCTGCTTCCCCCCCTTCCACCAACCAATCCTCTTGCCAAGAGCAAGAAGAGCTTCCCTGTTCCCAACATCCTGCCACTCTAATTTAATGGGTTTCTCACAAAGTCTAGACTTTTCCTGAATTGCATGTTAAAAGCTCCTGCTCCACTTCAGCTCCATTAATCCTGCAACTCCAGGTCCAACAAGGCTGATGGTCCTCCATCGGCTCTGGATGAATTACAGTTTAAATGACAACCGCGAACTCCTTGGCAGTGACTGTATGCCCTTTGTTCCTGTATTTTTCTGGATGGAAGGAAAGAAATTATAAATTCCTTTGAAGCTGCTGTCTGTCCGATTGCAGCAAAAATTAACTAAGCTGGGAGAGTTCAGTGCAAATTGGACAGCTTGTACTATAGCTAGTTGATAGCATCACCCTGCAAGCAAGGAAAAACCCTTTCTCACAGACTCTCAGGGTGCCTGTGTTGATTGTGTCATAGATGTAAAAGATGAAGGAAGGCTAATGGAGCAATTACAAAGTCTTTTGGTGGCTCATTTACACTCTACAGAGCTTTCCTTGGCATTAAGTTCAGTCTTGCTTCCAAAGTCCTAAGTAGAGCTATTTACAATATTTTCTTTTAAAGTTTTCTTTTAGATAAAAATTACTTCTTTCCTCAAGCAAACAAAAAACCCCCATTGTTTATAATTTTCAAATTGTCCTGGTTTTAGTGATGTCTGGGGAAGCCTTTAAAAAAATCCACCAGCATTTAATTTGCAATTTTTCTGTCCTTTCCCAATTTCTGCTTTTCTGAATCCTTTTTCCCGGCTGCCAAAAAGATAAAATTAATTAAAAAAAAAATTAAAACAGGAGCAAGAGAGGAACAGGAGACATCATTAAAAGTTTTATTCATATTTACTACTCTCTAAAACCAAGGACTGAATTATGCCTTTTTGCCGCATTGGGAACTCATGATTGTTGGTTCGTCCAGTGATGAAGGTATCTCTTGCCAAAGCTGGGCTTGCCCTTCTTGAGTTGCCAATTCACTGAATCCGGCCACATATTTAATAATGCTGTTGTTGGTGGTGCACATGCTGAGTAGATCAGGTATAGAAATCACCCCTCTGTGTCCCAGGTCTGGAACCCTCAGCACAAGAAGGACACGGACCTGTTGGAGCGGGTCCAGAGGAGGGCCACGAGGATGATCAGAGGGCTGGAGCACCTCTCCTATGAAGACAGGCTGAGAGAGTTGTGATTGTCCAGCCAGAAGAGAAGGCTCTGGGGAGACTTTATAGAGGCCTCCCAGCACCTGGAGGGGGCCTATAAGAAAGTTGGGGAGGGACTTTTGCAAGGGCATGTAGCGATAGGATGAGGGGCAATGGTTTTAAACTAGAGCAGGGTAGGTTTAGATGAGACATTAGGAAGAAGTTCTTTACAATGAGGGTGGTGAGACACTGGAACAGGTTGCCCAGAGAGGTGGTGGAGGCCCCATCCCTGGAGACATTCAAGGCCAGGCTTGATGAGTCTCTGAGCAGTCTGATCTAGTTAAAGATGTCCCTGCTTACTGCAGGGGGGTTGGACTAGATGACCTTTAAAGGTCCCTTCCAGGCCAACACATTCCATGATTCTATGATCCCACTAGAAACACCTCTTTTCCCCACTGAGGACTAGTTGTTAATAATTTAGCTCTTTAATTTATTTACCATGTGCTTTACCAATATCTCCAACTGCTGATTTTGTCATCACTACTATGTCAAATTCTTTGGGAAAGTTTGCTGCTCTGTAGTAAAGGCAGAAGAACGCACCAAGAAGCTTTGCAACACCAGACCAGTTTAATTCCAGTTTATCAGACTTATGGCATCCACACTCCCATGCGTTCTGCATTTTCTCTGACATTTGAAAATTTCTCAAAAGCTGACCCCAAACATTTGACCCAAAGACATTTGACAGAACTTACAGAATTTCAGGGTGTAAGTCACTAAATATTCAATGCATTTCTATGAGTAGATGTGCATTACAATGCGCTTGGTTTCTGAATGACTGCAAAAGGCTTTGACACCCAAAGGCGATAATAATTTTTCCACATTATTGTAATTCCAAAGGGATTAACAGAAATAATCACTGTACACTTTCTTAGATGTTATAAGCAGACCATCTCTATCTAGCACTAGGCCCCATTTCATTGCTATTTTTTCTTTCTGTCCAAAAGTCCATAGCCTTCTAATTCATGTCTTCTGATTTTCCTGTACGGCTTCTCAGCACTTCAGATAGCATTATTCTTGACAGTTGTTATCATTTTCCCTTTTCATCGCAAGTTATTACACATCTTTTGAGTATCTAATCAGTATTTTCAGGTTGTTCACAGTGCGAGGTATATTGTGTAATACCAAACATCTAGTGCAATAGCACTGACTTTTACAATCCTGTGTCACTGGGGAAAAAAGAATTAGATTGTAACCTAACATGTCTTGAATTTAGGATGAAACGTGACTCTCCCAAGTCCGCAGTCTTCCCTGGGCTGCTGTCTCTGCCTCCTCCAAATGGAGGTTCTGGTGATGGACAGGGAAAGGGCAGGGACACTCAAGCTGGGCCCTTCGCGACGGCTCTTTTTTCACTTGAGCTCAACATCTCACTAGTAATGCTTGTGCAAAGCACCAGGGACTGGTTTTTCTCACGTCTTCCCCAGTAGCAGGCTTTCTTATAGGACTTCATCCCCTGAGAAGTTAAACTTATGTTGTTGTTTCCTCTCTTGTGCACAATGTCCTTACTGATTTTTGTACCAGTCTCCAATCTGCAATGGCCATTAGGATTCGCCGACCACTTTCTCCCAAATTGCTAATAAGGCTGTTAGGCAGATTGATCTGACATTGATCCGCACTGCAATCCAAGTGACACCTCTTTGTGACTCCCATGTACCTTATATCCCAAAGTAGGACATGCTGCTATTAAAGCACTGTGTTTTGATTCTGGAGATCTGGGCTTTGTCCCTCTCACTCTTTGGATGCGTTTGCACAGGGGACTTATTTTCTTTAAACTATTTCTCCCTCAGTACAGATGAGTTAACAGCACTGCCCTTCCACACGGAGGAGGATTTAAGACATATTTATTAACGTTCATGTGGCCACATGAATATATTGATACTGAGAAGTGGAGTATATGGTTGGCTGACCTGCTGGTCAGTCTGGACTTAAGTCTAGGTGTGGAAAAATAGAGGTTTCAGTATCCTGTGATTTCTCAGGAAACAGAAACTGACAACTTTTGCTCACCTCAGCCACTTGTGTGTGGCACCTCATTCAGTCATGGGAGCTAACGGGACCGGAGCTGGGGCTCTCCATCAGTCTTCTGATCTAGCTGTTGCCTCAGTCAGGAGAGGGTAAATGTTGCAAACGCTGCATACACTGAATTACTTTCAATTCCCAAGAGCTTGATTTTTTTGTGTTCTGTTAAAAAAAAAAAAAGGCAAAACAAACCCCTGTTCTTTAGTATTTAATCAAAGACATTATTAATGCTTTTTACCAAAACTAAAATTTATTAAGAGAATTTTGCAGGTATACAGTAGCCTGGATAAAGGTTATGCTTTGTTTTCTATGCATCCACCAATTTTAAACTCGGCAGTTAGCTCAGAGACAATATAAATTAATATCACAAGTGGTACTTTGTGAGAGACTGTTTCAAATGCCACATCATTAACTGGCATATTAAATCTGCGAATTTCCTTTCCCCCCGTAATTTTATAATTATATCAAAGAAAGCAATTTTTCATGCTATAATTCCTTTTACCACTTTGCATCCATCCCCTGCTGCTTGCCATTCATAATGTGGTGCATTTTATGTTGTCTTTATTTCCCCCACCCCATACGTCTGTGCATGAGGCTCCCATCAGAAAGGCTGGACTGGTTCTGGCCAGAGAGTAATCTTAATATGGACTATTGACAAGTGAACCTGTCCCTTTCTTCCTTCCCAGTCCCACATCCCAAGGTGAGCTCTGAGCTGGATCCCAGCAGCTCCCAGGCTCTCCTTGCTCTTTGGCTGTTTGGTCAGGGAGTGTGTGTCGTAGGTCGTGATTTAGGTTGGAAGGGACCTTGAAGATCATCTAGTTCCAACCCCCCTGCCATGGGCATGGACACCTCCCACTAGACCAGGTTGCTCAAAGTCCCATCCAACCTGATCTTGAACACTTCCAGGGATGGGGCATCCACAACATCTCTGGGCAACCTGGGCCAGTTCCATGTTAAGGAGGAAGACAGCTGAAGGATGAAGAGTTCTGACCATTAGAAAATGCGCTAAAATCTTTCCAATCCTAATTTGGAGATTGAAGTAGTCCTGCAGGGTGATCTGAAGTGGGGATTCCCACTTGGTGGAAGATCCCATGTCCCTGCTGCCAACAGCTGGGACGACCTTTAGGCTCAGATTCTCTAAAGACAGTGCATAGTAGTCTCCCAGATTTATCCTAATTATAGTAAAGCCTTCCAGGCTAGGTGATTCATGTCATTGGGAAAAGCAAGTAGAGATATTTTAGTGAATGTGTGATCAGCATATGGGAAATCTATGGCAATTATTGGAAATGTTGGATCAGTTGTTGTGGGAAATGGATAAGCTGTTGTGAGTCTGGTTCTCCTTTTGAATTGCATTGATAGAGGGCAATTGTGGAAATGGAAACTGGGATACTTGTCTCTGCTTTTGTACAAAGCTGGCATTGTCTCTCCTCCAGTCATACTCCATTGGCATAATGTCAGATTTCTAGCTTCTACGTGTGGAGGATTTGGTGAAGGAATGTCAATTAAAAAGGCCTGGAAGACCAGCTCCAGTGGATCAGTGTGTCCACCAGCCCAACTACCCTGTCTGTGACAGATGGTGCTCGTGAACACTTAGGGTAAGAGCATAAAATGGGAGGTATAAAGAGGTAATTTCTTATATTTCCTGGGTTGGAATACATCTGATTAAATAAACATCTTTGTCAAAACAAAAAATTGAGTCAGTAAATGGAGAGCTAGTCAACGCAGACAGTGGAGTTCACAACATGATTCATCTGATCCTGAAGCAGATATATAAAAAAGGTCAGGTGACTCACTCCTTAAAAACGCCTATATCTCTCCATTAATTATAAAGACAACTTGCTTTGACATGTTCATCCTCGATTCTGTAGAAATCTACAGCTGCATGGCCTGAGCCAAACTCAAGCTGGTTGGTTACTTTTTGAAGCTGGAGAAGTGCAGAGGGGTTGTTCCCCTCTTAGATGTGCAATAGGTAGATGATGCCTGGGATAGCACAGCTTCATGTATTTGATCATCCCACAGACACTTTCTTACCTATTTTCTTTCTGAGGGAGCTGAAAACATTTGGGAAAAAACATCTCCGATGTTCTCTGGTCACTAGCCAGAATATTTTACCTGTCTGGAATGAGTTCTGGACCTTGGATAATCTTTCAATCTGGTTCTTTTAAATTTTGTAGTTTAGATCCCTGTGCACAAACTGCCGTGTGTGTGCAACAGATACAGGAGGTTGGATGTTCTCTCTCTTGGTTTTTCTTTTTGGTGTGGTTTTTTTTTGTTTTTGGTTTGTTGGTGTTTTTTTGGGGTTTTTTGGTTTTTTTTTTGGGGGGGGGGCAGTGTTGTTTGGGTATCTGGGGTTTGGGTTTGGGTTCTGGGGTTTCTTTTCTAGGTGGATGAAACTTTGAAACCGTGCCATTTTTGGGATGCAGAGGTCTGTGAAACTGAAAATCTCGATGATATGATAAGATTATCACTATTCTGGAGTGATATCTTAGAAGAACATTTTGTATACTTGACTTAAGCTCATCTTTGAGCTTTCGATTCTCAGCTTTGAAATCTCCAAAACTGTAGATTCCACAAAATGTGAACCCATTCCAATGCTGTCAGCCATTATGGTGACTTTTCTAAAATAATACGTAATAAAATGTCTTTGTTATGAAACTTGGAGAAGAATCTGGCCCTATCTATACTATAAGCTTCTGTTAGGTAGTTGAAGACAGTAATGTTCCCTTCACCTCCTCTTTTTCAGGTTGAACAAAAACAGATATCCCACCATCTCTGTCTGTCATGTACTCCATCCCCTTGACCATCTTGGTATCTCCATTGGACAAGTATGTACATGTCTTGCACTGGGAAGTCCCTCGTTTGATATGGAAATCCAAGTGTGATTGACTGAATTAGAGGAGAAGAATCCAGCTGGACGGCACATGGATTTCATAATAGCTGACCACTACCCTTTGAGCCCAATGGTCCTTTCAATTTTCTACCTGCCTCTTATTCCACTTATCTAGTCCATATCTCTCCAATATATCTGCAAGAGTGTTATGGGAGACTGTTGAAACCCTTGTTAAAGTCAAGGTAACTGACACCTACTCCACTCTGTTTCCTTGGATCTAGTCGTATCTTCATAGAAGGCAATCATGTTCATCATGCAGTACTTGCCCTAGATAAATTCACTCTAGTTGTTCTTAGAGACTTTTGTCTTTCTTGTTTCCATAGTTTTTAGCAGGATTTGCTCTGTAGCCTTTCCAGAGACTGAGGGTAAGACAACTGGCCTGTAGCTACCTGTATCCTCAAAGACAAAGAGAGCACCAGATTAGAGAGGTTTTATCACCTAGTGTATGGGATAGGAGATGGAGACACAGTTGTCTCAGCTGGTAACAACTTCTCTCTTATTCCTAGGAGTTCCTCCCATTCTTGCTGCCATCGCTAAAACCACTCCCCTGCACAAAGGAAAAATGAGTCAAAACATAAATTGCTCCATTGTATGAAATAAATAAAGGTAGTAAAATGAAGGAGATAAGATTCCCACCGTGAAAAATATATTGCCTGTAAGTGAAGAATGAACTGCTCCATGAGTAAGGTGAACCACTCTGGCTATATTTTACTCTTCCCCATGAACACTGCAGAAAACAGAGCTGGGGCAGGACGTCAGGATCAGCATGTAAATGAAAAGTTTGGCAGCCATGTGAGACCCAAGGAGCAGAACTGCATAAAGAAAACAAAAACAATAAGAAAACCCCGTGCTGGATTTGTTTTGGTGGGTGACAGTTGTAGGATCTCCTGGTAGGGCGAGTTACTGTGTCCCCCTGTGGCAATTGAAATGGGAGGAGGGATATCAGAAAGGCAATATCTTCCCCTTGTTACATGCATGGTGCTGGATTTCAACTGCTCTCAGGGAGCCAAAATGTTCTTTGGGCTAGTATCTCTTCTGGCAGAAACAGATATTCACGGACCTCACTGCGCTTTATGGCAAAGGTGATTTTGGCACCTCCTGTTCTGCTTTTCATCCAAATATGAGGGAATCTTTTGGATCACAGGTGGATAAGCAGAGCTACAGGTGTGGAAGCAAAGGCTAAAACCATCCATATAAGTGATTCTTATAAGTTTTCAGGTTATTTTGGCTATAAAAGATTCCTTCTGAGGCTGGTAGAAGATTATGAGCAACAGTTAGGGCTGGAAGCATACTAAAATTCTGTGGAGAGATTCAGGATGCTAAGCTAATGCTCTGGAGACAGGCCCAAGTCACTTTTGAGCCAGGTTTTATGCATGACTTGTTTCTCTGTCTTCCGAGTCTCCTCTGTGAGACTTACCACTCAGCCTCACCATGACAGTGCATGGATGAAGATCATCAGGAACGCTCATACTCATGAAACCACAGATTTATCAAGTTAAACAGAGATGTCCAGTGGAAAGCACAGAAGAAATAATTCAAGGTGTAAGGCACGTAACTGATACAGGAGGTGGTTTGGGCATCAGGACATGTAGACCTTTCTCCAAACAACCCTTGACATACGTACATAATGTGCAGCATTATGTACATATATAGCCCCTGTGGAATTTAGGGACAATACTGCATCCCACATTTCACTGGAAAACCAAGCCTTTATGGTCCATGGGAACTCAGGAGCTCTGTCAACTACTCACACAATAGCTCTTCTCCTGACATGACTTTCTCTGAGAAAAGACCATGAGATTCTGAATTGTGAATAACCTCCATAGTACCTCCATTTGTTTCCCTTCTAAGCATCTAACCCCTGCTTGGTGTTGGCTGTGTGATAGAATCTTATCCTGGTGAGCATATCCCTGAAGGGAATTCTTCCGCTGGCGTCTATAAAACTCTGTGCTTGCTCGCCTCTCCTCACTCATTTCAGAAGCTAAGAACTTCAGGTTATCTTTCCAGAGACTTTCAAAATGAACAGCACAAAAGTGTCATTTAATTAACAACTTGCCACCATCAGCAAGAGTTAGTTTTAGCACAGCCCAATTCATTTTGGAATTGGATATTTCTGTTACAAATAAGGCAGCAGTGAACATGATATACAGCACTTGTAAATTTTACTGGTAATAATTTTTAGTATTCTTTGAAAATCAATTCCAAGTTCTATTAGTTTATTCCCCCCTCTCCCACCATTCAGATTTAGATCATGGTACTTGTAATAGTTTTAATCCATTACCTGAATAATTCCAATTATCATTCCACACTTCTTTTATGACCTTTAATTTTACTGCTTTTTTTTTTTTTTTACCCCCACAGTTAAAAGATATTTTAACTTGCCATGGCAAGTTAAGTAAGAAAGTGGATGCTAAGGAAGATTTCAAGCCTATCCAAGTGTGGGCAAACTCAACTTTTCCAGCTGCCTCTTTTCAGCTACCTCTATCGATCTTTCTCACCCGTCCTTCTGTCTGGTCTTGACAATGCCTCTCTCATGCAGATGCAAGGGGAGTTTGCAGGTGGAGGCAATCGTCGGGGGAAGGATATTGGACAAGCAGTGCTCCACCTGCTCTGCTTTCTCACAACAGGAGACCAGCCATGCGTGAAGAATGATAATTACCTGTTGTAAATCAAGAAAAGTCAGTTTGATGTACTGAATTTTTATTACCCCTCTCTCTGCCTTTTTTTCCCATCTTCTTCTGGCAGGATTAATATTCATACATATGTATATGGAGACAGGCAGAAGGAGAAAAAACTTTTTAGTTAGACTGAAGGAAATTGGTTATGGTTGTTATTTATAACGTGGAGCTTCCTGGACCCTAGATGAGATCAGGATTGTACTGCTCTACATACTGAAGTAACCCAGAGCATCCCTAGCCTGAACAAGCAGGACAAAGGATATAGCATGTTTTTAGCAATTGGAAACTGAGGCAGAGAGTTTTTAATATCTTAAGCTAATATTACAAAGGGAATTGGTGCCACAGCCAATAAGTGAATTCACATCTTTTTACTCCTGATCGGGGCCTTCTATGATAAGAACATTATTAAAGACTGCTCCCAAAGCTACTTAAAATATAATCAATGACATCCACATTAGGGACTGTTTGAACAAAGAGATGCTGATAAAATTTGAAAAATCCAGCTTATGTTTATGGGGAAATTTCTACCTTGTCCTTTGTCCAAGTCCAACCATTTTTCCACACTATGGCACACTTCCATTATATCAGTAATTTTCAAAAGGTGAGTCACTCAATAGAAAGATGATGCCTGTACCTGACCACACTTTTTTATTTATCTATTTACTGAGATATGTATTTATGATAAAAGATTGGAAGGCTTCATTTTTTTTCCCCAAAAGGAAAAATGCTTCATTTGTTTCCACTCCTCTCCAGCCTCCATGAACATTTGTTTTCAAGGTGTGGTGCTCCTCTCTGCAGTTCCACCCAAGGCTTTTTGTAGTCCAGCACCTGCCCCAAGTGCTGAAATTACTTTTTCAGAAGTCTCCAATGACCTTTCCCAAGCAAAAGCTAAGACCCAGCACTGCTCCTTACTCTTCACTCACCATGGACTCTTCTTGTCCTCTTTTCATTTCCATGACTGTTGCTTCTATCCCTCTCACGGCTCCTGTGAAGGATTCTCCTTATCCTCCAGCTGCCTGGGGATTTCCACCAGCTTCTGTCCCTGATACTGTCATTTGCCATTTTGACTGCCATCCCTGTGTATCTGCTTGAAGAATTTCTCTTTCATCAGGTGGTCTCATAAGGTGGGATTAATCTTGCCTGATTTTATATAGATACAAGAGACACTTTTGCATCTGAGCTATTAGAGAAAATGCACCCTCAGCAAGTTTGCTGATGACACCAAGCTGTGTGGCACGGTTGACACACTGGAGGGAAGAGATGCCATCCAGAGGGACCTTGACAGGCTTCAGAGGTGGGCCTGTGTGAACCTCATGAAGTTCAACCAGGCCAAGTGCAAGGTCCTGCACCTGCATCATGGCAATCCCAGGCACAAATACCGGTTGGGTGGAGAATGGCTTGAGAGCATACCTGAGGAGAAGGACTTGGGGGTGCTGGTAGATGAGAAGCTCAACATGAGCAGGCAATGCACACTTGCGGCCCAGAAAGCCAGCCGCATCCTGGGCTGCATCAAAAGAAGCGTGGCCAGCAGGTCGAGGAAGGTGATTCTGACCCCACCTAAAGTACTGCATCCAGCTCTGGAGTCCTCAACACAAGAAGGGCATGGACCTGTTGGAACGGGTCCAGCGGAGGGCCACAAAGGTGATCAGAGGGCTGGAGCACCTCTGCTATGAGGACAGGCTGAGAGAGGTGGGGTTGTTCAGCCTGGAGAAGAGAAGGCTCCAGGGAGACCTTATAGCAGCCTTCCAGTACCTGAAGGGGGCCCACAGGAAGGATGGGAGGGACTCTTTATCAGGGAGTGTAATGATAGGACATGGGGTAACGGCCTCAAACTGAAAGAGGGTAGATTTAGATTGGATATCAGGAAGAAATTCTTTACTGCAGGGGTGGTGAGGCACTGGAACAGGTTGCCCAGGGAAGCTGTCAGTGCCCCATCCCTGGAAGTGTTCAAGACCAGACTGGATGAGGCTTTGAGCAACCTGGTCTAGTGGGAGGTATCCCTGCCCATGGCAGGGGTGTTGGAACTGGATGATCTTTAAGGTCCCTTCTAACCTGAACCATTCTGTGTGATTCTGTGTGAAAAAGGTACTTTCGGGACACAGTTCTTCAAATGTACTTCAGAGGTCTTTCTGAGGAGGCCATGAAAAGCACTGAGAAATACTTGTGTCTCTCCATCAACTGTGGGGATTCTCAATGCTTAACTGAGAGGGGTGCAGTCTGTGGAACAGACATCTTAAGTTAAATGAGATGAATGTTAAAATTTCTGTCCAAACTAGTAATACGTGTTGTCTCCTTCTGACATCTCCTTGTGGCTAAACTCAAATCAGTCTAATACGACCAAAACAAAGCTTTTAATCTCCCTCAGCCACAACCCTCCTCACTCACTGTTTTTCAATGACAGGTATCAACATCCTGCATATCCTCCAGATCTGAAACATGAACGCCATTGTCAGCTTGGACCTTTTAAGCCCTCACATCACAGCACCTACGTTCTCCTATGGAACCTCTCTTTTTCATATACCCAGGGACTACATTGCACACCCCTGCAAGTCCCACCATATAGCAAAGAATGTGATGTGACATTTGGCTTACTCCTCTTGCTCTTCACCTATCAGGACATAAAGATGGGATATCACTGCTTGAAATAATAGGAAGATGCTGAAACATAGCGAAGAGGTGTCGAGGAGGCCAGAATAGCCTCAGAAGAGTCAGGAGTTGCTAGCTGAGGTACACCACTGACCACCTGAGTTAGACCATTTCTGGATCTGAGCTGGACATCTCTATGTTGCCTCCCCATTATTGTTTCTTTGTAGTACTCTTACATGGCACTAGATATGTGGCAATTTAATCACAGAGAACACCCGTAAGTTGTCTTGAGCGCTGATTCAGTTACTACTGTTGTTCATGGAGTATCTCTGTACCTTCTGTTGCTCATGAAGCAAAATGATTGATGGTACCTTTTGTCTATCTCACGTCTGTAAACACTCATTGGTTCACTGCTGTATTGCTTCCTTTTCCATTAGGGACACCCTATGTAAGTAAGAAAAAAATAAAGTAAAAAAAAAAAATAGTAAAAAAAACGCGCCTGTATCCCTTCAATCAAGACCAGGTCAAGCTTTGAAGAAAGGAAATTTAATATCAAAATAGGAGGCTGCAATGCAGCTGGAAGCGGGCTGGAACACCTCTGCTATGAGGACAGGCTGAGAGAGTTGGCGTTGTTCAGCCTGGAGAAGAGAAGGCTCCTGGGAGACCTTACTGCAGCCTTTCAGTGTTTAAAGAGAGCCTACAGGAAAGATGGGGACAAACTTTTTACCAGGGTCTGTTGCAACAGGACAAGGGGTAATGGTTTTAAACTAAAAGACGAGAAATTTAGACTAAATAGAAGGAAGAATCTTTTTTATGCTGAGGGTGATGAGACACTGACCCATGTTGCCCAGGGAGGTGGTAGATGACCCATCCCTGGAAACATTCAAGGTCAGGTTGGACGGGGCTCTGGGTAACCTGATCTAGTTGAAGATATCACTGCCCATGGCAGGGGGGTTGGACTAGATGACCTTCACAGGTCCCTTCTGACCCAAACTGTTCTATGTTCTCTGGTTAAGCCAGAAGAAAACACTACCACCACGCAGTTGCTTGACCACATCACTGTGCTGGAGTTTAAGCCTCACGTGGTTTCTTGTGTGGCTTTTGGTTGATAAAGACAGAGCAGCATGGAGGATCTCTAGCTTCTATTGGCATGAGGTGCAGGCAGAAAACCATCTAGGCTCCCACGTTTTGTTGCACAGAGTATGATTCCCTCACCATGAAACATGTGACCCAGAAAGATATCCAAATATCCAAATGAATATTTATCAGCACAAACCAGCTAAAGGGAGGGAAAGCCAGGCTCTAGGAGATGCAGACCTGCAGCTGCACTCTTGGTTCGTGATGCCTCCATGTCTCACAGGTCTCTCCATGGCTTGTTCCATTTCTCTGTATAGAGAAGTCAATCTGTTTCTCCTTTCCTCCCTCCTTCAGCTCTGCTGGCCATGTGAAATTGCTTTTAGAGCTTCCTGTAGGCTGAAAGTGCTTTTTCAGCTTTGTAAAACAGGCATGAGAAAGAAAGCACAGAGAGTTTAAAGGAACAAAGAATGAGAACAAACAGACCCATTTTCATATTTGCTGCTATGTCTTCCAGCCTCCAGCCTTGTTATTTTTCCTCTAGAATTAGAAAAACCTGTTAGCAGAAAGTGTGCTTGGTCTTTGAAAGTTAACAGCATATTATTTAGATCGATATGGCAATTCTCTTCTCCCCTTAATAATACCACTTTGCATTTATATAGTAGTTGTATATATATATTTATATATGTATTTCTGTAGTAGATAGCTAAACTGGGTTTTGCAGGAAGCTCTGAAAGAAAGTGAATGTCGTGTTCAACAGAACTGATGTTCAATGATCAAGTAGATCTTTGATCTCACAGCTACACTTAACAGGTCTGCAAACAACCCATCTGTCAAGAGAAATGGAAGGAGCACTTAGATGCTCCTTCATCTATAACACACAGTTAGAGGTAATAGAATCTACTTCCCAAGTCACTGATCCACAGGGTAAAAAAAACACAACAAAAAAAAAATCCCAAAACCAAAATGCCTGTAAACCAACAAGTGTAGAAGGCCTGAAAAGGATTTCTGTAAGATTCTGTTAGACTACTTGCAAATCTGATATTACATATTTGGAAGGGTGAGGAAAATGGAAAGGGAAAAACCAGGGAGGAAGGAAGAGTGGCAGAATGAATATGTCCCAGGACAGGAGCAAACAGACAGTGCTGGGAACAACACAACTCCCTGAGGACCCAACTTTGGCTATCAGGAGGGAAGAAACTACCCCTTCATTGCTTCTACCACATTTGGGAAATAGGATGCTTTGAAATAGTCAGGACTTTACCAAAGAAGACACTGACATCCATTTGTTGATTTGTCACCCTCACAGAAACTGATCCACGATGCTCGTATACTGGTGAGTTGAGTTCCTTCATTCCAGTTTGAACTTTGGAAAAACTGATACGTGCCAAGTCGTGCAGTTCGTCAGTGATACAGAACTAGAAGCCAGGCATCCTGAGGCTTTTGTTTTCCTGATGCACCATTAAAAAGGGAAAGTTGGGTACAGTGGAAAATGTGACTTTAGGATCTAGCAGCTACAATGGGACTTTGTGGAAGGTGAAAATATCTGCTTGTCAGGTGGATGAAATAGAAATCTGTATGGAAGGCCCATATACTCCTTTAATTCAGCTCATGCCTTACTCGGATGTCTCTAAGTCTCCTCCAATGACAACCCAGGCCTCTGCATGGTAATTATTTTTCCCTTTGAAAAACTAATCCCAAGGAGATTTGATTTGGTTGTGACCAAAATGTAACTATGCTGGATTATTCAAGAAGTGAATGTAAACCATATATTTTAAGCATGCATAGAAATTGCACAACCACACGCATATAGTCAAATAGCAGTGGTAAGTGGGCAGATTTGAGTTTTAAGTGGGCAAAAAAGTGCAGAGACTCTTCCCTTCTCTGTGGGCTCCAGTTGAGCTAGGCTGCCTGATCTAGACTCCTCCATGCCCTCTTCCCCACCATTATAGGGACCTGCACCCCACAGTGACTAGGACCTACTTCACAGCAGTAAAACTTGTGTACTTCAGAGCTCTTTGTGCAGCAAGGGTATGTTTTTAAGGGAATATGTCAAGCTATGTTTATATGCCCCCATTCTTGCAAGAACACCCTGGTGTTTTCTTCCTTGTAGAAAACCAAGGGAATCATTTTCAGTATATTCAAGAGAAAAGCTAGTTTGCTTTGTATTCAGGAACAGTTCACATGTCTGGAGCCAGATTCTTCAATGTGCTGAGCATCTCTAGTCTCCAGCAGGCTGTGAATACTGTCCATGGCCAGCTTTGTCTTCCTCTGCTGGGGAAAGGCAACCCCAAATGCCACATAAAAAAGTCAATGAATTCCTTGGAAAAGCTGCATCCTTCCTAGGAGTATTTTCTTGCACAGGTGTTTTGCTGTGACGGGGGTCTGTGATCCATGCTTCCAGCTGCAAAAAAACACCTTCATTCCTGCTCTTTTCATTGGCTTACGGTTCCATCCTGAGCATTGTCCAAGGGAAGAGCTTTCAGGTCTGATCTAATCCTGTTTCACGCTCAGGAGCTTCATCACACCTGGCAGGTGCTGGGAACTCGGCCAAGCCAGTAGGTACCAGGGTTGAACACAGGCTCTCCCAGAAGTGTAATTCTGCAGCCAAAAGAGCTGTGTGAGGACCCAAACATCACAGCGTTCATGTGTTACTGTTACTAGTCCATCCTGTCCATTTGAGACTCTTTCCCCTTGATTACCTCCTTAAATCAATACTAATGGATTTTCTCAGAGTTAATTTTTTTTTCTTTCTTCTTTAACTCCTTTCCCACCACCCCTCCCCAACACTTTCCATCTCTGATGACAGAAGTCCTTGCCAGCTCCCCTCCCTTACATCAAAACACCGTTTCATCACAGTACTGTAACTTATACAATTTCTCCTGCTCGCTTTCCTTAATTGTCTCATTTTTAATATTCCATCCTCTTTCCTTTTCAGTTCATTCAGAATACCCAGGCTGGTTAAAATAAATATGTATTTTTAATTTTAAGCAGCCTAATTTAATTTCGTAAATGCGGGATGAGTATTAATCAGGACTGCTTCTGAATCCAAGGCACATCAAGTCTCATCCAGCAAAGTAGCATGTGTTCCTCGGTTTCACACCTCTCCTGTCACTTTTTTTTCACATGCAAAGCTCTGAAATTCTCTGCCTGAGCTTCAGGTATTCAGAGGACTTCTAAAACTCTCCGCAGGTGGTTAATAACCAAGGAGAAGTGGAGACAGAGTGGAAGATGGGGGGCCCTGACAGGTGTTTTTCTCAAGGTCAAGAAACAGCCTGGTTTTAGGGGAGGGGTTGTAGTAATCTCTATTAGTTGAAGACTTGCTTCCCAAGTGTCTCCCATGGCCAATTTGCCTGATACTGCTGTCCCCACCAGTCCTCATGCCTTGCCTCCATCACTGGCTTTATCCCTCCCACTTGAAAGAAGCCCCCAGATAACTGTTTTTCTTGCCATACCACTACCCGTGAGTCACCACCAAAAACCTTCTGGCTGTGACTGTTTCAAGAGATTCTTTGAGTTTACAACAGGCTCAAAGGTTTTACCAGATTGGCATCAAGACTTTTCTTATTGGATTCTCCCTATCATTCATCTCCCAGCTGAGACTTCAGAGCATCTGATGCATATCCCAAGGGGGGCCACACATTTCTGCCTATTTCACCCCAGGGGGAAGTGTGATTCTGCAGAGGAGCGATGATTTATGGCCCTCTAAAAGCATTTCCAGGAAAGTGCAGAACTTCAGGAAATTTATAGGGAGGTATTGCTGGTGAAGACAAGTGTTTCTGAGTCATGTCTTAAAGGGCCCTCTTTGCTAGTCTGTGGCTCTCATTGATGCACCAGCGATAACTCTGTTGTGCCTGAGGACTGTTCATCAACCTGGTGCTCCATGGCCATTTCTGTATTCAAATAAATTAATACATTTTCTTCTGTGTACTAATTGCACATCAGGCAAGACATTCATCCCTTCTCTACACTCCTGCCCCTCCCACTTCTCCCATGCTTAAACTCTTCTCGCTGTTCTCTTGGTGGTGACTGACACACCCCTTCCTTTTGTGAAGGCCCTCCAGACCTTCAAATCATATCAGCTGCAGGCCACAAACCATCCAAATGTTGCTGGAGGGTCCTTGACAGGATGGCATTCCGACTCTGTCCTGAAAACTCCCTTCATAAATGATGGTGATGGCAACCAAAGAGAGTGAGGGCCAGAAAAACTCATTTGGTGGGTGAAGCACACATACTGCCCTTTACAGAAGTCTAAGTGGAAAAGTCAGAATGAGATTGTGAGGGAATCTAAGGGGACTGCAGCTCCCTCCCCAAAACTTCCATTTCTTTGTTCAACAGCCCTGAAGATTAATTCAGCCCTTCCCTCATTTCTGCTGATGGGAGAAGGAGGGAAGATGCTGAAGCTGGGGCACAGGCTCAGGTCTCAGGCACCCAAATGGTGATTATTTGATGGCTGTTCCTTTCTCACCAGGACAGGAATAGCTTTCCCCTCTCCCCACTCCCACGCTTCATTTGCCTTTCTAGAAGTAAATCCCAGAGCCGAGTTTCCAGATGTGGCATGCTAAAAATACACACCTTAAGAATGGCTTGTGAACAGCCCTGAGGAGAAGGACTTGGGGGTGCTGGTGGACGAGAAGCTCAACATGAGCAGGCAATGCGCGCTTGCAGCCCAGAGAGCCAACCGCATCCTGGGCTGCATCAAAAGAAGCGTGGCCAGCAGGTCGAGGAAGGTGATTCTGACCCCACCTAGAGTACTGCATCCAGCTCTGGAGTCCTCAACACAAGAAGGGCATGGACCTGTTGGAACGGGTCCAGCGGAGGGCCACAAAGGTGATCAGAGGGCTGGAGCACCTCTGCTATGAGGACAGGCTGAGAGAGGTGGGGTTGTTCAGCCTGGAGAAGAGAAGGCTCCAGGGAGACCTTATAGCAGCCTTCCAGTACCTGAAGGGGGCCCACAGGAAGGATGGGAGGGACTCTTTATCAGGGAGTGTAATGATAGGACATGGGGTAACGGCCTCAAACTGAAAGAGGGTAGATTTAGATTGGATATCAGGAAGAAATTCTTTACTGCAGGGGTGGTGAGGCACTGGAACAGGTTGCCCAGGGAAGTTGTCAATGCCCCATCCCTGGAAGTGTTCAAGACCAGACTGGATGAGGCTTTGAGCAGCCTGGTCTAGTGGGAGGTGTCCCTGCCCGTGGAATGTGTCCCTGCCCATGGCAGGGGTGTTGGAACTGGATGATCTTTAAGGTCCCTTCTAACCTGAAGAATTCTGTAATTCTGTGATTCTGTGATTCTGTGATTCTGTTTCCAACTGGTTTCTTGAGGTCTCCCAAAGCTGTCACTTCGTGGTGGCAGTGCACCCTGCCGTGTCTGAGAACACAAGGTTTGAAATGGAGTGGAAGGCGTTAGGTTCATGTCAGGAGCTGGAATGATACTCATGTAACTCGCCTGCATCCAGCACCTGACCCCTTTAGTAACTTCGGGTGGGCTTTGCAGCACTCAGATGGGGGTCTGGTTGAAAAGACCTTTCCTGGACAGTTGGTGTACCTGTCACTCAGGAATTAGCACAGGCTGCTGAACCACAATATCTTGTCTGTTTTTACCTAGCTTGCACTCAACCTGTAAAATTTCATGTCAGTGCATGATCCAGACAGGAAGAAATTTATTCTAGAAGATAAAAGGTTTCTATTTGCCAGAAAGTGCCAGAAGGCTCCAGTACATCCCTGCCCCTGCCATATACAGGAGAGGTCCCTCTTTTCTTTCCACCTCCTGCTCCCCTCAACTCCCTCCCAGGTTGTTTTTTGGTGGCATTGTGGACTGTGCACCATTGCCAGGAGTAAGACAGGAATAACCACTGTTAAACAAGGTAGACAGAACAAAGGTAGACAAAACAGAACTCAAGGAACCACTTCAGTTCACAATAGCAGTGATTATCATTTTTAGCACTGTGTAAACCTTGCTGCACATTTTTGGAACATCAGTTCTTGTCATGTTGTCTCTGTGTATTTTATTTATTCATTTTACTTTCTTATTTTATTTGATGTTATTTTACTGTGCGGAACACACCTGTAACAGTTGTATAAGGCAGGCATGAAGGTATCTGAGGTCTTTGACTCCCTCCTGTGAAAATGACTCCCAAAGTGTGTAGTGGATTCAGGAGGAGTGTCACTTCCAGACAGATGACCTCATTCCCTGCTGCAAGGAATCAGGCTGAAAAGGTTATTTTAAAAGCAGTTTTTTGCCCTTGGGTTGTTTCATACATCTTAGGAGTGCAGATGGAAGGACATTCACTCTTCTGCTAGCTCCATCGTACCCATTTGGAGGGGTAGGTGCTTCTTGGTAGACTACCTGCTCTTCTGTGTCATGTTTGAATGCTCTGGGAGAGGGACTACACTTAGCTGTCTACCAGGATTCAGAAGCATTTGGGGTTTGATAAGTTGCCTTAAGATGGACACAGGGTGGATGGGCGTCTGTAGTGTTCATTGTAGGCGTTATTGAGGATTGCAGCTGTACAATCCCAGAACATCATCTTCCAAAGTGATTACTCCCAATGCTTCTACTCTACGCTGGGAGAGAGCCCCAGCAGAAATAAGACTTGGGGATTTATTTGCCTGTGCCATTATGCACAGGAGTTCATCCACTGAGCTCACCCATGCATCAGGGAAGACCTTAATTTGGGATCACTCCTGTTTGCTTTGCCCCCTCACTGTCCCAGGTGTCCCTTGTTCATGGGCAATACTGAGCCTGAGTTTATTCATGGTGAGTCACTTCAAATCTTCACAGAAAAGGCAAAAAACCTATTCATCTCCATGCAGCATCCCTACCAGATGAGTTTGTAAGCCAGGCTGCAATTAGGAGGTGGATACTTATCTTTTCCTCTCCATTTGGAAACAAAAAATATGCACCAGTACATATTAAGGTATGCCTTGGCAAGGTTGCAATTAGCACATGTATGGAGTGAAAAATCTGAGAGAGACCTACAGTGAGGCCAAGATTAGTGATTCCTTCTCAGGTTGAGGGATCTTCTTCCATAGAGCGATGTTGTACTACTGTTGGTGGGCTGGCAGACCCCAGGGGAGGTGTTAGTTTGATGGACAGCTAGACCTCCTCATCCACTGCCTCACAAAGTGCTAACAGCCACCATGTCCTGGTTCCATCCTAAAGGCAGCAAGAATGAGACGAGCACGGCCTTCTTAGGCCAATGCTGAGGGACAGTGGCAAAGCACTGGTGGGACAGTTTCTGTGTCACCTATCTCAGTGAAAGCTAGATATGAGGGGACTTTTGGGGGGGATCCCTAGCAAGACAAGAAGAAGAACTAGAGGCATGGGCTGCCCAAAGGGTGAGAGGGAGCAGAAATGGGTAACAGGTCAGACCATGTCCCAGGCTTCACACTAGCACTTCTAGCCCCATTCCTTCTCTCTTTATCCTCCAGTACATACACAAGATGTTCTTTGCTTAGAGACACAGCAGTTTCACTTGAAATGGCCTTGACCACCAGTTATTGCCTGTTTGTGGGAATGAGGCAAAGTGCAACAAAGCATGACAGTGGTCTGGCCAGCTTTCTCTGCAGATTCACCACAGCCCAAGAGCTAGAGCTGGCATGACCACCATCATATCCAACCAGAGAGAGTGTGACCATGGGGGAAACAACCTCACCCAGCCCTAATGCACACATGAAAAACTCCTGGCCATACTGAAACACCTTCAACATCAACTAAAAGAGCAGGAGGACCATTGTCACTGAGAGTCTTTCATGGCATTGGCTTGGTAGTAGCCACGTTTGAAGGCTATTCCATGGCTCCCAACTGTGTCAGTACCTCATTATGAACACAGTGTCCACTGGGTCTCCCGCAAATATCTAGGAGATTTTTCTAAAGGGTTTTGTGTTAGCTGGATCCCCAGATTTGTGGGCAATGGCACTGGGACACACACAAGGATCACATCTAGATATGGACCTATGATATCACACAAAACCTTTTTCATCAGTTCAGACTGTGGCTGAGTTGCAGCGGTCAGTGTGAAGGCAAGGGACAGAGGGTCTATGCTGGCATGGGCGACATGAAACAGCATGCAGATTAAAAAAAAAAAAAAAAAACAAACCCACAAAAAAAGACCTTTTTTTCCTCCTCTGAGTATTTTCTGTAGGGCAGTATGACCTTAGTGCTCTATTTTAGAGACTGTAATAATGGACACATTTTATTGACTGTATGGGCAACCAGCCATCAGTCTGGTCTGGAGGTCTGAAATCAAAGGGCAGAGAGGGCAAGTATCCCTTATTTTGTTTACTTCCAGAGACACATTTGAGCGCTACAGGGGCACTATTTATTTCCTTGTGCTCAGGGGGAGCTGAACTAGAACTTGGCTTTTTTAATGGCTTTCTCTAAATAAACTTTGTAAAGCCCTAGCCCAGAAAAGGCTGTTATGTGCATGTATTTTGACTAGACTCTTACTAATTCCATACGGCCCTAAGAAGAGAAACCTATTTTAAAACATTCGTTAAGAGAGCTGTGACTAATCTGAGCTGACCTAATTAACCCAAAATGTCCTGTGTGGAAATTGTTGTGGACGCTGAATAAAAGACCCGGGCTGAATGCACATAAATTTTCTGTCTGCACTTTCATTCCCAAGGAAGCAGTCAGTTCTTCAAGTGTTATTTCTGGATTGGTATTCAGAGCTTACACCTTGCCAGTGTGTTCTGCAAGGAACCTAAATGCTTTCACCTCACCCTGGAAAAAAAAAAAAAAAGTTGTGCTCTTGACAGCAACAAATTCCTTTTACACTTGGTAATATAAGCAGGTTTCACCTACGTGTGATGTCTTCACAGGAAACAGTTGCCCTCAGCTCCGCTATAATTGGGGGAGATACAGTCAATATAGTCAGTGGAGCGTTGTAGGGCTGGGTACAATTCCTCTTGTCGTTATGAGTAGATGTTTCAAAATAAAGTGGGTCAGTTGGGCCCTGGAGTATCTTTTTTATTTTTTTTTTTTCTCCACTCACTATATGGGGAACCTCTAAGCAATGAGATCTCCTATGGATGGTTATATGATAGGATTCACAAGATGGGTGAGATGAATCCTGCCCTACATATCAGGACTCAGGAACTCCTGGGCTCTCAAGCTGATGCTCAGACCAGGGAGGGGCACAAGGCTACTGGGCAGGGAGGAATCTTGTCCATGAGGAAGCAGGTTTGTACCTCGCCAAAAAGGTGATAGCAGAAGATTGGGGACGTGAGGGGCAGGACACTGTTTAACATAGCACACAGTACATTTTATGTACAGGGAAGGGGAACTGGTGGAATCAATAGAGATCTGTTAAAATAGCCTGAGAAAGTGACTTTCACGATGTTTTATGTGATGGAAATGCAGATACATGCCCTGGGGAAGATGTGAGAGACCTTTGCCCACTGGTTTAGCAGTAGGGGCCAAGAAGGTGAGACTGTACAGTTATTATTCAAGGTGAATCTGCAAGACCAAGGCACATCTTGGATGGGTGGATCACAGACACATCTAGTCTGAAGCTGAAAGACATTCAGGGTCTATATGACAGTTGAGAAAATGGTGTTTGCCACAGATGTGAAGGAAGGAGACAACAGAAAATATTGTGTTGGTTTGCTGGTGTTCGGAGTTTTCAGATGAAGCATACCAGAGTGGGAGAAAAATTAAAAATTAGCTTAATCTGGGCAGACAATGAGACATTTATGGGTCTATGTCAAAGAGAAAGGACGAGATATCCATTTGGAATGTAGCTGACAAAGAGGAGTGTTTTTATGATGCCCTTGCATAAAGATGGTGGTTGAATGTGAGTCTTTAGATGATTTTTTTTTGAGAAAAGTGGTAAGAAGGGGTCTAGGGACCCTCCACAGGAAAAAAAAAAAAAATTAGAATCTAGAAACTGGGAAGAAACAAAATCTTAAAAACAGAGAAGATCTTAACCCTGTAATAGTAAATAGTGCAGAAAGGAGACAGATGAGATAAAGAACAACAAATAGGCAGTCCTAGATCTAGCCATTCCCTAAAGATACAGGACACACCAGGTACAGAGTGTGAACATGAGTTTGGAACAGCATTTGTTTTTTAGGGAGAAATTATTGACCAGGATAAATTGACACAACTACTATTTGGGCTTTCCAGCAGAAAATGGGGTCTGAAATTACTTTCTCTGGGAAATAATAACCCTGTTATTGTAATCAGTGACTAGAGGCATTTGCAGTGCTGAATTGTCTCTCCATAGTGTAGGACAACATGATGAATGATGCTTGTTTGAGCAGGAAACAGTGGAGGAGATACACTCTACCGGTACTGATGCATCGCTGGTGTAGCCCTGTAGTTACGGTTCCTGAATATTTTTGGACAAATACTCTTGAATTATAAAGTTTTCTTTCTCCTCTAGGGTGATGCCTTTCCAGGGGCGTCACCCAAAGACAAGAGGACTTCATTGCATAGCTAAACCATCCTAATGTTAAAGATGAGACTTGATCCCAGTCTGCGGTTGCTGGTTCACATAGATGTGAGCTGAGCACGTGTGAATCAGGCTCCCTTAAGATAATTCTCTCCTTCAGGGACAAAATTGCAAAGGATTCCTGAAAAGAAATCCCATTTTTTGGCTATGGAGTGACAGGCATGAGAAGGAGAATTGTGGGTAAACTCTGATAACTTGAATTTAGGTGAGTTTTTTCTTCCCCCCCACCAAAGATGACTAAATAAAAGCACCTGTCAAAGAAGGCAAGAGGATGAAACTCTGGGTAAAACAGTACCACACAGCACTCAGTACAGTTCTAACAAGTGTCATGGATGAGACTGGATGAGTGAAGAGAGACAGCTGAGTGCAACGTCAGGATGACAAGTAAATCTGCGCTTCTCTAAAAGATGCCAGCCAGCCTGTCCTTCCCCTGTTCTGGTGTGGAAAGAGCGTCTGGCTGGGCTGGAGAGATGCCAGGGAGATCAGTGCAGTCATGGGCCAAACAGAGCAGGGGACAAAGACAGGGCTCCTTTTATTTATATCTTTATCCTTTTTGTTTGACTATGGCCTATGTAATCTCTGCTTGGGGAACAAGGATAATAATACTTAATTTCATTAATAATTTTAATCCATAGTAATGGTGGTAAATAATAATAATAATAATAATAATAATAATAATAATAATAATAATAATAATAGGCTGCTTCAGTATTTTTGAGAATATTCAAGCTCCTAAGCCATACTTTCCACTTAGAAGCAAATAAACAATTTTTTCTTATATTTTTTCTTTTTTTTTTTCCTTTTTTTCTTGCTATTCCTAGACAGGACACTGTTGGAAGTGCAGTCCAGCGTACCATTTTTAGAAGGTGGTTCTGATTTCTCACAGCTGTCCAGTGCTCACCGCTCTTTCTGGATGCAAACTGGTATCTTTGCCAAGAGACCACAATGCAATTGGTGCTATTTGTGTGCATCAGTGGGCTTATAGAAAACATATTGGTTTTTCTTTAAAAGGATTAATAACTGCAGAGAAATGGGATTGCATATAGCCTGTGTTTCAGCTCTGTGTTCCTTCTTGGCCTGGACTTCAGCCTGTCAAACAGCCTAAACACATCCAGGCACAGGTAGCTGAGTAACGTAACTGCAACTCCTAAAAACACTGTCAGGAAGACTACAAATTCCTCTTTCCGGGATCTTTCTTTGAAAAAAACATCTCATCATCCAGTTTTTATCAGGTGACATGAGGTGAGGCTGCTGAAAAAATCAAGTATCTGCTGAAAAAAAAAAAGTATCTGGTGTTTATCAAAGGTAAGATAAACTGGCAAGGTGTCTACGCAATGAGATTATCTGCTCCCCTCCATCCATCACCGTTTATTCTATTCTATTCTATTCTATTCTATTCTATTCTATTCTATTCTATTCTATTCTATTCTACTTTCTTCTCCATGGTTGGTGTGGGTGAAGGTTGGTTGCTCACTAAGGGCAGTTATCCACTGGCGAGGACCCAAAGAACTAAAACTTCCACTGCAAGCTCTTTGGGGCAGGAACTGTTTATTCAGTGTATCCCATACAGTATGTCACATAGTGAGGCCCTGACCTGGTTGAGACTGTCATGAGTAATAAATAAATCAGTATTAATCATCGTGAGCAGCAGCCACCTTGGGATGAGAAAATGATTCATTACTCCAATCTGCTGAATTATTCACTCTTCTGGTGCAAAAATGGCATGAAATATGAGCTCTGAGGATGTGGAGGTTTTTAGCATGATAGGGATTTTATTCTGGTGTTAGAGGTAAACTACAGCTGGTGTAAAAAGAATTCTGTTTGAAAATTGTGATAAAAAATGTGGCAGTATTTTTATTGAATAACGTACTTTCTTAAAAATAGCACTTCTTTTGTCTACACTTTTTTTTTTAACATTCCAACATGGAAATAGCTTGCTTAAGTCTTCCCCATACAGAATTATATTCAGCACCATGCAACAAAAACATAATTTAAAAGGATGAAAAAGTTGATATTTCAGTTTTCATTAAGATTTTTTTCAAAAAGGGAAATAAGTATTTACTGAAAATAAGAGTTTCCTTGTAAAATCAGGAATTTTCCAGTTTTCTGTAGTATGAGCTTCTAGGAATAAGGTGTTTTTTTTAAAGGTATCGAGAAATTATGTGACTAGGAAAATTTGGAAGTTAAATAAGGAGATTATCAGGGATCACATGGATGAAAGCTAGCATGTTCTGCACTAATCTCCAAAGGAAAATTCTGCACAAGATTCTCGTTTGCCCAGAAAATTAAGTTGCACTCGATGTTATGATCTGGCTACCCTCACCTAAGAGGCTGGTGAGAATACGAAACACAGAAATACATTTTGAGGTCTTTCTTTTTGAAAATATTTTTGAACTTAAATTTCGCCTTCAGTTTGCCATTATGGATCTTCCGGAGCACCATGGCTCTTGGTAGCACCTTCACTTTTTGAATGATTCTTTGCCCTGATACTGTTATTCCTATTGATGATGCCATATGATGATTTGTACCTTCGTGTGTCCTGTAAACAACAAAGAGAGAGAGAGAATTTCATGCAGGGTGATATGTAATTTAATGAAAATAAAAAAGAGGATCTCATTCAGAGAGATCAAAACAAACAGTATGAACACCTTTTTTCTGCCAACCTGAGATGACAGCTACCAGTGCTATCAGTGCTGCTTATCTCATACAGATAGGCTGTGGTCTGGTACAAGACAGATTTATTTTGAATGAATTATTGCATTTCCATCATCTGATTCTTGGATGATGATGATGATGATGATAATAATAATAATAATAATAATTCTAGCCATTTTTGATATCTATTTCTAACTAATATCGTCTTTCTTGAGGGCACTTTCGACTAAGCAGTATTGGGTTTACTGCCTGTGTAGGAAATAAAATCACAATACACAAAGAGCAATGCAAATTAAATAAACCAAACCAATAAAGTGGTTTAAAACCTTTACCTTATTGGAAGTATTTAGGGATGTGAATGAATTAGGATATTGGTTTTCCTGTCCACCCCAGTCTTTCCGAAGACTGCCAGCAGGGGATGCACCTTCAAGAATGTAAATGAATGCCAACCTAATGAGAACCCATTAATATTATTAAATTACCCAGAAAACACTATTCATCACTGTAAACTCATTTAGCAGAGAAGAAACTCAACCGAATTACTGTAGGGTCCTTGGCAGCTACCCAATAACCATGATGAATAAGGCTAGTTCCTGACAGCTTATTGACACTGATGCTGCTCTCAGAAGCTCCCCAGTACCCCGTCCTCAAATTGGACTTCAGGAGGATTGTTGTGTGTCTTGAGGAAAAGTTGCATGGAGAGAGGACATCCACTTCCAAGATGATGGAAAGAAATGGGCATCCCTTTGCCCTTTCTATTCTGCTAAGTAGTCCCTCCTCACCTTTGCTCAGCAGATCTAGCCCAACCCACCACCCTCTTCCTCCAGACTGCTGGAGGCTATGGGGTAGGGGTACCAAGTGAGGAGCACAGCCGTCCAGCTTCATCCATCCGCTGCAGTGCAGATGATAAATTAGCACAGATGCAGCAGACTGATTAGCATAACTCATAAAAACCAGTGAACTCACAGAGCAGGGCAGGGAGAGGAACCCACAAGGGAGAAAGAAAAACCTTAAATTAAAATCAGGCTATGTAAGCATGAAGACAAAGTTCACCTTCCAGCCTGGGTGAACACCCCAGCATCAATCAACCTGCTATTCCAGCAGAAAGTATGGCATGAGAGAGAATGAATGTTGGTGGGGGTTTTTTTTTTGGTTTGTTGTTTTTTTTTTTTTTTAATATTCTTGTGTTCTGTACAGTTGGTTTTGCAGGGATTGAGTTCTCCGGTGCTCCCCCCATTGAACTGCCAAGGCAGTACATGATACACCTGGGACTGGTGGTCCTCCACCCTTGGTGGGAGCATAGTCCTTTCGAACAATACTGTGCATCTCCATCCAAGTAAGGACTAGAAGTGTTTGTTGTTGAGATACCGACTGAAATGGTGGGAGATCTTCTTGACAACCTATTGATGCTGCTTTGGGGAGCCCTAACAGTTCAGGATAACTTTCTGGGCTATTGGATGGAGAGATCCCTCTTTTCCATTCAAGGTCAGGTTGGACAGGTCTCTGAGCAATCTAATCTAGTTGAAGATGTCCCTGCTCATTGCAGAGGGGTTGGACTAGATGACTTCTAAAAGTCCCTTCCAACCTAAACTATTCTATGATTCTATAATTCCAATTTTCTAATTACTTTGAGGTTTCTTTTAGCCTCTGTGCTTTTCATGAAAATTGTTCTAATTGAAGACATCCTCTCTCCAGATCTAGCATGCAAGCTTTTGCTTCAACTTATATCTTTCTAAGCTAAGTCATTTCTGAAGTCTTGTTTTGCTATAGAGATACAACTATATGAAGAGGCTGACAGGAGCTTATGGGGTATGTGGTGACTGTCTGTCCATATTCCTAAACTGGAAGATACTTCACTGAATTCAAGCATGAAGGGTTACATTTGGTCTAAAATAAAATGCAGGGCATAAAGCTAGAAGAAATTTGCCAAAACTTACTGTGATGATGTCAAGCTGACAGTAGAAGAGAGGTGGAAATCTTTTGGGGACTTCATCCTGAAATCTACAAACAGGAGTGAGGATACCCTCTGAGCAAGGCAAGGGGTGATAGGAGCACAGATCTGTATTTAGCACAGCGGCCACTCTCTTCCTTATCTAACTTGCTATCAGTGGCATTAAGGTGGCCAGCAGTTACTAGAGCAATTGCAATAGCCGGTGTTACGCTCGCTCACAACAATTTCTCTTCCCATTGAATCTTTGTTGCAACACAGAGATATACCAGTGCAAAATACAGGTGCTCATTATCAGCGCTAGTGTTTATTAGGTGCAGTTTGATATCTGGGCATAATTTGATTTAGCTTGGCAAGGTTTAAAAACCAGCTAGCTGAAAATGCCTGTCCAAGCACTCCTCATTTCCAGCTTGCTAACTAATCATTACAGACTGGTGATTTTACACTGAAACACATCTGGTGACATATAGAAATGGCGTATATAATTCATAACAAACCATTTGGTCCGTTTATCTGCTTAAAAGTGGCCCGCAAAGAGATCACAGTTTTCTGAAGAGCAACATATTTGCCATACGCTGCCTGCCAATAACTCTTGGTTTGTAGACAGATCATGAGCAGTTGGCTGTGAACATTGAATGTTTTGGCCTATGCCCATTTTGGAATGACTGTGCTGCTTTCATCTGTTCCTGGAAATGAGCACGTTCAAGGCCTGGCTAATATTTAGGTGGGAGACTGCTTAGGAATCCTGCATGCTCCACTAGCAAGCCAAAGAAATTGAGCTAAACAGCAGAAACCAAATCAGAAAGCTAGCACCTAAGCTGTGTTGATGAATGGAAATAGAATAAATCAGAACCCAGTTGCTCTTAATTAACACTCCAACCTCCAGAATCATTCTGTTCCCAGCCTGCCAGCCTTAGCATTATATATTGTTACAAGGTAGTGTTCTGGCTGGAGAATTAGCTAGTTAAGGGAAGAAAAAGTCTTAAAATGCTAATTTTGGCATTATTTAATAATGGCATCATAATAATAATAATGCTATAATTTTTGGCTTTATATAATTTTATTTGAGATCATGTTAACATAAACCAGCTCATGCACAGATATCATATGACAGTCCTTAATATTTGTGCTGCTATCAAAAATACCTATATATGACCCTCTTCACCTAGTCATTTGAACATATCCACTACCTTTGTGTGACCATTTGGGACATCTTCAAGGTGATGTTTCTAAGCAATGTTGAGCACTCAGACTGAAAATTAAATCAGGCATTGCATTCAATATCTGCAATAAACAGCAAGCCGAGGAGATCTAACTCACATTATAGTGAATATCAGTTTTTTAAAAGGTTTGCAAGCAGAATGACAGGTGTGGAAACATACACCATTTCAGATCAAAGATGTCCAGGTCAGGACAAACTCCCTGAGACAAAATGGGAATAAAAATCAATGGGACATAGAAAAAGGATTGTTTTTTTTTCCCCTCCACTCATCTATTAATACACAATTTTTGTCTGGAAGACTGTTGTACTCGTTTGGAGGTGTCTTATGCAAATGTATCTTGATTTCGATGTAACCAGGGTGTTCTCATTATCTCTTTAATGACTGAATATAGTTAATTAGGTAAAGATTCATAGATTCATGCAAGCCTTAGAAGAAAAGATAAGAGAACAGAGGTCATTAGGTCACATTTTTTGAGCTATTTCTTAAATTTTACTGATTCCTTCTGTAGCAAGACCAATAGCATATGTTTACTGAAAGCATCCTGCCTGAAAAAGCAAACACATTTGCTCTCAAAACATCAGGAGATGAGTTTCAGCTTCTTCCCTGGATAGTTTGTTTCAGTGATTAATCACCATTAGTAATGTGTGCCTTTCCTCTAATTTGGATTTCTCTGCCTTCGGCTTTCTGCTTTTGGTATTTGTTTTGCCTTTCTCTGATAGATTAAACAAACTTGAGCACACACAATTTTCTCTGATGCAGGTACGTCTATGCCATTACCTAGGCACCGCACTTTTTTGATAAACAGCATGACCTCTTTATGTCTTATTTAATAAGAAATCTTTCTCTACATCTTAACTTACAGTGCAGTATTTTCCGGAACCTCCAGTGACCTTTTGAAAAGGATGGACAACAAAGCGACACAAATTTGTCAGTAAGAGCTTGACCAACTCTATCTGTAAATATAGCATTGCTTTTCTCTCCCACTCACTTCTCCCTTGGTCATCCAGCCAAAGGCCACTCTTGCCACCACATTGTGTTGGGAGGTCATGGCTGAATGCCATTCAGCTCCCCAAACCCTGCTCACATCCCCTGTGAGCTAGAAAACCACTTTCTGCTCTGTAAGCACAGACCATGCTCCTGGTTCTTGGCATTTGGTTGGATGCAGCTGCATATTACTGGAATGGGCACAGCTGACTGAAAGGTCCAGGCTGCCCTGTAGGACTGCTTCAGCCTCATCATCCGTCACTATTTCCCAACTTACTGTTGTCTTCAAATTTGATCATAATTAATTTTATATTTATTTTCAGGCTGCCGGTGAAAGTACAGGATGAGTAGAGGGCTGAGACTGATCCCTGAAGAATCTTGTCAGAAGCGGGTCTATCAAACATTGTCTGTCAGTCAGTTGTTTTATAATCCGTTTAACACGGTAATGATACTGTTTGGGTCTTGTTTTTAATGTCAATGTCATCCATCACTTGAGTCTTCATCCATAGGGATATTGAAAACCTGACGGGACATGGTCCAGGGCAATCTGCTCTAGCTGACCCTGCTTGAGTGGGTGGTTAGACTAGATGATCTCAAGGGGTCCTTTCCAGCTTCAGTAACTCTGATCCTGTGATCACTAAGACAAATTTCTTAAAGTTGTCTCTATTGCCTCCCAAATACCTTAGCAAACACCCTGAAAGAATGAAATCAGACTGAATTTTTTTGCATTGCTTCTTTTCCACAAAACCATGTTGACTGGCACTAGTTATATGCCTGTCCTTCTGTTCTTTACCAACTAACAGCTATATTTCAATGTTGTATTGGGATTGATGTCAGGTTAAGCAGCCTATGATTTTAGGTTTGCACTTTTAGGGCGTGAGAGTAGCCATAACTATTACTGAGCCTTCTGAAATGTCTCTGGGGCTCCAAGGTGTATGAAAACATTACCAAGGCTGAATATCTCACCAAGTGTTGAGATCTCCTGTTATAGAACAGAAATGTTTATTCAATGCTTAAGCTTGTTCTCTAATGCCTTTATTTGGAGATGGTTAAATTTTTGACCTTTTGCACTCTCGACTTTGTTCCTTTTCTGGTATATTTAAAAACCTTCCTTCCATAACCTTTAATTTCTTCCAGCTTGGGATTTCCCCACCTTATTTATTCTTTCTGAAAACTTTAATTGTCTTTTTCTGTTTGCCCTTTGTGATCTGGGATTTATAAATAAATACAGGCCAAGTAAAGTCATTTTAAAAAAGAGTAGATAAAAAAGCCAAGTGCAAGGTCCTGCGCTGGGTCAGAGCAATCCCTGCTATCAATACAGACTAGGTTATGAACAATGTGTGCTCACAGCCCAGAAAGCCATTTGTAACTCAGGCTGCATCCAAAGAAGCATGGCCAGCAGGTTGAGAGAGGTGATTCTGCCCCTCTTCTCCACCCTCAGGAGATGCCACCTGCAGTCTATGTTCAGCTCTGGGGCCTCAGGAGAGACATGGACCTGTTGGAGTGGGTCCAGAGGAGGCCAGAAAAAGGGTCAGAGGGCTAAAATACCTCTGCTATGAGGACAGGCTAAGAGAGTTGTGGTTGTTCAGCCGGGATAAGAGAAGGCTTTAGGGGGACCTTATAACAGCCTTCCAATATTTAAAGGGAGCTTCTAAGAAAGATGATGAGAGACTTCTTACCAAGGCCTGTAGTGACAGGACAAAGGGGTAATGGTTTTAAGTTGTAAGAGAGTAGATTTAGCTTGGACATAAGACATTTTTTATGTTGAAGCTGGTGAGGCACTGGACCAGGCTGCCCAGGGAAGTTGTGGATGTCCCATCACTGGAAGTGTTCAAGGTCAGGTTGAGCAACCTGGTCTAGTGGAAGCTGTTCCTACTCACGTCATGGGGTTGGACTAGATGATCTTTAAAGGTCCCTTCCACCCCAAACCATACTGTCATTCTATGAAAAATACATAAATGCATATTTTTTCATCTGCAGGAAAAAAAATGCATGTATACACAGAAGAAGTAAGGAAGCAATTAGATATAATACATGCACACAGACACAAAGATAACTTGCCTATATATAGATATTTCTACTTGATGTTTTCACTTTGTCAGAAAATTTTAATGGCTTTTTAGTCAAAGTTATCCTCTGCCTTGATTGCGGATGCTTGGATTTTGGCCATCTAATAAATTATTCCTAAAAGACTCTCAATTTTCATTCACAATTTCCTGTCTACACTTATGTCAATTTCTCTCAAAATTTTTCTCAGCTTTGAGAAATTAGCCCTTTTAGCGTACAAAGCACATATTTCATGTTTGAGATTGTCCTTTCTATGCCCGTAATAAATGTAATCACCACAGGGAAAGTTATACCAAGAAGGAAGAAGAAAATTGTAAGTCTACAGCATGGATTTTTTTCAACTTTGGATGGAATTTTCAAATGTTTCTAAATTACCTCGAAGAAATGATCATAGATCTGTAGCAGGGAGAGGTGCAGCACAGATAAAATACCTAAAATTGTATGTCAAGGCTGGTTTGGTGTTTTACTCTATTATGTGTAACTGATTGCTAAAAAATAAGTTTGGGTTTTAGTGGGTTTTAAGGAAAGCACAACTGGAATGGTTTTGTCATGTTCAGATTCTCAAAATTAGGAAACCTGCTTTTTTTTAGGAAATGCTACAGCATGCAAGAAATCATCAGGAGAGGAAAGGTGAAAATAGAGTGAAATTAAGCTCTGAACACTGAGTAACATTTTTACAGTGCCCCAGTCCCATTGCCTCTCATTGCAACCTGGGATTCAAAAAATCTTGCAAAAAAAGCCAAGCTCGTTGCCAATGTTTTCAGATATTAGCTGGGATTTTCAGTGTAAGAGTTACTCACAGAGCTTGTTCTGCTTTTCTGTTTGCTGACAAAGAACTCTGGACAAAGTCTCTTGTTTGAACTGACAAAATACTCAGCAGCGTATGCAAATGAACCATTATCATACTATTAATATTTTCCTCAAGGTCATTTACATGGAAATTACTCATGCAGCGTATCTGCAAATTACAGTGAAGATGCGTGTCTGAAGCCTTCTGCATCTCGTCTCATTCCCCAAAATTTGATAGCCACATAGCACACACCAGTGACCACTGGAAAAACAAGTAGCCCATTGGCTCTGACTGTTAAAAAGTTGATCTCCTTTTCTTTCCTGTAGCTCTATATGATATCTTGGCAATATCAGGAGATCTGAGCTATAAACTGAAGTTGAATAGAGTAGTGCTCTTCCTGACACCTGGGATAGTGCTATGATGGGGTAAAGCCCATCTCATCAATCCAGAAAACTCATGCCTCAGATGGAGAGAAGCCACCACAGAAACCAAATCATCATCTAGGCTGGATTTATATTTTTAGCCAACTAAGAGCTGTACCATTTGTTAAGACAGTTGAGTAGGAAACCTCAATGCCTATTAGAGGTTGAATGATATCTCCGTAGGGTGATTCATCTCACCTTAAGCTGGGAGAGGGATCAGATGTCAGGAGAGAGGAAGATGAATCACCTCTACAGGTGCTGATCTTGTTCTGTTGAGCGAGGAAGGAGCCAAGACCAGCTAGCTTAGTGGGTGCCCACTTTGTAGGTAGGTGTGATGAAGCCAAGCCTAATCACAGGTTGTCTGCAGGTAGCTGGCACCTCTGTTATTAAATTGGTCATAGCACACCCAACTGCTTGGCATAATCCGTTGTGGACAACATGAAAGATTCAGTTTGTTATTCTTAGAGCCGACCACCAGTTACTCCTCTAAAATGGAAAAAAAACAATTTTAACACCCACAAAAATTCCCAGGTCTCTCTTGTCGTGATGATACATCTCCTTCTTTGGTGTTTTTGTTGAATTGTAGTTGTGGGGTTTTTTTTAGTAGTTGTGCTGTGCGTCCTGACAAAGTACCGTGTTATTTCCATCCCAAAAATTAACTTCTGCTCCTTGGTGATTCTTGGGAACTCATTTTTTTTCCACCCAGAGTGAATCTTATTCCATTTATATGACAGCAAAAGGGAGGCAGAGTCCGTTGCCCAACATTATCTGAACACATCACAGCTGTGTAACACAGTCTTTACTGTTATAAGCCAACTCCACTGCCCCTTCCTCTTTCTAAAAATCAGTGTGGAGCTTTTCCTCCTCACTGACCACCTCCTTTCATCCCTGTTGGAAAGCATTTTTCTCTCTCTTCCTTTAGTTGCCAATGCTTTTCATAGGAAATGCCTATCCTCCACAGTCCAGACTTCAGTCCATGCTCCAGTCACCTCCTGTTTGGTTTACTGCAATAGTTTGCATTACCAACTACTTTATTTTCCTAGACCTTCTCCATTCTTTGTGGCTGACAGGCTTTTTAATTCTACACCCAATCAGTCTCTTCAAAATCTAATCTATGGTTTCCTTCTTACAGAATTACAGACTTGCAGAATGTTTGAACTAGAAAGGGACCTCTGGAGGCCATCTGCTCCAACACCCCTGCTCAAGCAGGGCCACCTAGATCTGGTTGTCCATGACCATGTCCAGATGGCTTTTGAATATTTCTAAGAATGGAGACTCCACAACTACTCAGGGCAGTCTGTGCCAGTGCTCAGTCACCCTCACAGTAAAAAAGTGTTTCCTGATGTTCAGAGGGAGCCTCCTGTGTTTCAGTTTGTGTCCATTGTCTCTGGTCCTGTCACTGGACACCACTGAAAAAAAGCCTGGCTCCATCCTCTTTGCACCTTCCTTTCACGTATTTATAGGCATTAGTAAGATCCCTCCTCAGCCTTCTCTTTTCCAGGCTGAAAAGCTCCAGCTCTCTCAGCCTTTCCTCATTTGTGAGGGAGGTGCCCTTAATCATCTTAGTATCCCTTTGTTGGACTCTCTCCAGTATGTTCATGTCCCTCTTGCACTGAGGAGCCCAGACCTGAACACAGCACTCCAGGTGTGGCCTCACCAGTGCTGAGGAGAGGGGAAGGATCACCTTCCTTGATGTGCTGGTAACGCTTTTTTCTAATGGAGCCGAGGATACCACTTGCCACCTTTGCTGCAAGGGCATGTTATTGGCTCATGTTCAACCTGGTGTCCACCAAGTGGGACTTCCTCTTCTTTCTCAGTGCCCTCCTCACCAGATATATGAGCAGCATTTACTTTTGCTGTTGTGTTTAACATTTAGATTTCACTGGAATTAACTTAGATGCTATCACCCTTTATTTCTTCTTCAAGTTCTTCCCATCCTGGTAGTAGATCAGTCTGAGCAGTAGGTGGACCAGTCAGTTTTTAAAGCCACTGATTCTGTTTTCCTCTCTGGAAATCTGCTTAAGGGAAATCTGATACATGCTTCTCTTAAGAACTTTGTGATCAAAAAATGTATTATAGTGCTTTTGGAGGGGAAAAAAATAAAATCAAAGTAATTCCATGTAGAGAAGGAAAGAAGGATTAACCATTTCAAGGGAAAAAAGGCATCTTGACTTCATGGGATTGCTTAATATTCAGGCCAGAAGTCTCAGAAATCAAGGAATAATTTGAAACAGGCATGACTTCTGGATTAGTTATAGGTTTTAGACAGACAGTGGATCACCTTCATTTCTTTTCAGTTCCTATGGCTGGGAAAGAGTTTAACCCACAAAGGCTAGCGTGAGACAAGAACTTTCTCAATTGCCTAAATAACCAGTATAATTTGGTAACTGGTCTGTGGAGCTCATGAATTGAGTTCAATGGTATGGTCTACTGGCTGATTATAGCTAATTAATCTGCCTTTAGAGGAAAAAGAAAGAATGTATTTCTTTTGAAGTCAAAATTTGTTTATGGTGTCCCTTGAAGAATCTAAATCTTTTAAATTGCCAAAAAGAAAGTTGGTTGTTTACATGGGCTGTGGGTAGCATTTGTCTGCCTCTGAACACAGTGACAAGGCACTGCTTGGTGTGAACCTTCTCATTCTGGAGTAGATGCCTACAACAGGTCACTTAATACCTTAAAAATACTTTCTGTACATTGGTGTAGAGTGGTCTGATCTCTTGCAGGCCAGGCACAGCTTGTGAGCTATGGGCTCACAGCTCCATACTAAGTAGTAAAGTGTCTGAATGTCCAGAAAGGCTTTATTATAGTATCGCCAATGCAACATATACCAGCTTGCGTTTTTCTGCCTTCTTCATACAATAGCATTTTTTGTTGCTTGTTGGGGGACTTCTCAAGGAAAACTCTCTCCCTTGCACTTAGCATTCTGGAAAGGCTGGAATAATTAGATGCTTTCAATATCTGTTTATGTTTCCTCACAGGTAAGGACCTCTGTTTAAGGTAAAGCTTCCTATGGTCTTATGCTCCAAGCTTTCCTACTTGAGCCTTCTGCTGGTGACATCTCTGATCTGAATGCATTACGATCACTTCTCCCCAGATGCTTACCGGCTTCTGTTTTATTTAGTGCGCCTGGATGGTTTTCTAGGACTACATCCAAGGTAGTCTCTGACCTTGCTTGTCCTTTAGTTAGCTGCAGTGTACACAGAGCCCTCCAGAAAGATGTGGTCGGTTCCACAAGCCTTCCTGCAGAATGTGTCAGGTGCACTAAATTTCCCCACGCTCACTCTTTTTGACAGGATACATATACAGGGATGCAACAGTGACACATTTTTCACAGATGCCTGTGTAAGGCCAAGATTAGGTTCTCACATTCATAAAATCATCACAGCCTACCCTCAGGAAGGCAAGGAACTCATTTATTTTGCCATTCCTTATCGTTATTTCATCTGGTCTCTCCTCTTTTTCCCTGAGACAGTAATCTGCATTTCAGCCATGGCTTGCATCCTGGGAATCTCAACTCATGCCAACATGAGCGACTTCAGCCTCCTACCACTTCAGCAAGGGTTGTTATTTTCAAGTTTCTCTTGTCCGTATTGCTGGGCTTACTTGGAGAGCAATACTCTTCTCTGCATTGAGGAATAAGCCATATATTTTTAAGGAGAAATAGGTATGGACTTGAAAAAGAAAATAGCCATAGTGGAGGGAGGAGATACCTTAGATAAGACTAAAAGTACCAATCCAGTTACTGACAGCAGTGCAGCAGCACAAACTCTGCCAGAGCTCATTATACCCATGTCTAAAGCCTTACAAATTTGGCATGGGGCAATTTGCTCTGCATTTTTCCTGGGTGGGTCATTGAACAAGAACTAAGTACAGTCCTTGGAAAGGAGAACTGGAGACTTTCCTGGCAGGTGGGTACTTTCCAGTCGTCTAAGAACTTTGGAGGGATTTTTACGTGAAACCTGCAAAGAGACTGTTCCTCTGATGGTGTATTTTGTGGTGAAAGTGGATGTTGCATGGATGCATAGTCTGTGCTAGATGCTGATTATCATTGAGGAGTTGGAATACATAGCATAACAAGATCCATCTCCGTTTCTGGATGCTAAAGGAGCATCCCACAAAAAAGCCCAGGAGAAAATGAGTAATATTATGAATACTGTAGAGTTTCCACTGTCTCATATACCAAGCTGCACATTGCTTCACGGGACTAAAGAGAAGTATTTCAGAGTTTCTTTTCTGAAATTGCCAGCCAATGTCTGCACTGGAAGTGTAAGGGGTCAGGTAGAAAAAATAAGAAATAGAAAGGAGGCAATCTTGAGATTACTCTGCGCTTGGGCCAGAATTAGGTATATTTCCTTACTTTCAAGCTGAATAAAGGTTAATAATGTGTTAATGATTCTGTATGTGTAATGAGTGGATATGGCATTGAGAGGCTCTATCAGGAGTCATCTGCATAAATGGGTTCACTCCTGAAGTATGACACCTCTAATTTTCTCTTGATGATTTTCACCTGTGCCCCTTCATCATCTTGACTGTAACTGGCATGACACAATACATGCTATACCTGCTGTTTCTTTCCCTTTAGATCAAGTATAGGTTTTGTGATGTCAGCAAGAGCAATGAGGGCTGAAATGCGATCACTGTGGTGTCTGAAGGGCATTTGCTGCTGGAGATCCGACAAAATCTTTTTTTCCCCTGCCAGAAGAGGAGGTTCCCTTCATGCAAGGCACTTCTCTGCTTGTGTCACTCTCCCGCCTGTAAGTTACTGTGTAATTACATCATCGTGGGAAGTATTCATTAAAAAGCTGGAACCATTAGCAGAGGCACGGCGGCCTCCTTTGTTTTGCACAAAATTAGATACCAGCGCAAAACCCAGTTCTAGCTGCATTCATGTTCGTAAATCAAAGTCAAGTATTTCATTAGAGTGTCTGCAGTGTATGTATATAACTCAGCAGCAGAGTGTCTGCTAAGCCTAATGTGTTGCATTTAATTAACATTTAATTAGAGGGTTTTTGTGGGTGGTGCATACGTATTTGCCAGGCGGCTCATAAGCATGAATCCACATATCGCTCGCTGGACGTTAGTGTGCAGTTCTTGTGAATAAAGGCTGCAAGTTGAAATCACCCTTTCAAGCAAGGCAGACCTAGTCCCAGGATACCTTGAGATTCGTATTTGACCTCAAATTTCACAAAGTTTAATTTTGTGTTGGATCGCTTCTCTGGTTTTCTTTTACTGATCTTACATATGTTGTCTTTTAATGATTATACTCTTACTCAATTGAGTGGGGAGTAGTTAAGTCATGCTGGAATGAATTGTATGTCTTGTAAAAAAAAAATAATAATGCTTTGTTTCAGAAATAAAACCCTTCCCATCAGATCTGTGAGTCTGGAAGCTTTTAAGGTGCTGTGGCAGACACCTAACAGTTCAGGTAGTACAGTCATTTCCATGTACAAGGAGGGATCTATAATAATTTTTCACAGTAAAGTCATTACTAATTAGTATTTGGTGGCACGTATTAGATCAGATGTCAGAGGGATGAGCTCTGATTTTAAATTGATGTTTGAATGCACAGTTCTGTGTTCAAAATAGGAGCCATGTATCAGCCAGCTGGACACCCAAGGTCTCCTTTAAAGTCATTGGAGTGAACTAAGGCTTCCTCAGAAAGATAGAGCACACCCAGGTCAGACACCTTCTCCAAATAACCTTCCATAGGTGAAAACCATCTGACCTAGAATGGTCATAAAATCTTGCCAGCTGCCTTCCCTGGATAGGGCATGCAATATATCTGCAATATAAGTGTCTCCATCTGGGCAAGTCACCTCAGGTTCTCTTTATTGAGTCAAGTTCAGGGCATGATTTATCTGACAAAAGGTAGGCATCTACTGTAGGATGGATGAATGTGTGGCATTACCTCTATTGACTCTGTTGACTGGATCTCCTCCATAAGAGGCCAGAAAACCAGTGCAGATGTAGACACTTGAAGGCAGACACCTGAAAACAGATGAGATGAATCCCACCTGTGGTTTCTCACCACCAACTGTAGAGGGAGACTGAGATCTATTTACTGAGGCCAACAGTGGGTGATGAAACACTGGCACAGGTTGCCCAGAGAAGCTGTGGATGCCGCATCCCTGGAGATGTTCAAGGCCAGGTTGGACGGGACTTTGAGTAATCTGGGCTAGTGGGAGGTGTCCCTGCCCATGGCAGGGGTGTTGGACTAGGTGATCTTTAAGGTCCCTTCCAACTCTAACCAATCTTTGATCTGTGATCTAGGTAAATACCTAAAGTTGTGGGGAAAAGAATACCCTTCTCTCAGCTAGCATGACATGGCTAAAACAATCTCCAGTGTAGTGACTGGGCATCCTTCTCTCTGTAGACTGTCAGTTTAGGTGATGTGTTTCAACCCTAACTCCCTGCCACCCTCACAAGCTGACTGGACTATCTTGGGGCATAGACGTGACTAGTGTTGCAAGTAGAACATAGAGTGCAGAGTTGTGAACTCATGGGCTCATTGCTGCAGTCATGGCTGGAGGCTCCTGGAAAATTACAGCCAACCTATTTCATTTCTCCCACAGCTTCATTTCTGAGCAAGGTTTGTCCTCATCCTTGTCCTGTATGGCTTTTACCCCATGCTGTTAATAAGCCACTGCTGTGCTCACCCCGTGGCTGATAGGAGAAGTGACCCATTTGGAGTAGCTGTCTTTTTCAGAGTGTTGCTGTGGTAAGGAGGATCTAACCAACATGACAGATTTCTTCATCCTGGACTAAACACATTTTCCGGCTAAAAATAAAAGGAAAGAAGAATAAAGGAGGGTTGGTTGGTTGTTTTCTTTTCTCCACCTGACCAGCTGCCCAATGCTTTGTATTATGAAAAGCTGTTGAAGAGGGCTCAGCTCATTACTTCTCATTCTGTGGACGCTTGTGTGAGAAATGATATCTCTGATCCTCTGCAGCTTGGATGGCTTTTCCTCGTGTATCCCATTCTCTAATTGGTTTTGCTTCATCCCAGATTCAGTGGCAGCCACCCAGAATGGCAGGATAGTGTTGGCCCTTCAAGGGAAAGAAAAGCAGGAGAGAAAACAAATCCTATTTTTCAAACAGAGACTTGGAATTTGTTTATTTGCCATGCTAGCATTAAGTTCAAAAAAAATTCTAGTATGGTGGAGATGGTGTTGTATAAAAGAAAAGCAGAGGAGAAAGAATATAGTGAAGTCAGGTCTGACGTACAGAGTAGTCTCCTACCTGAGTTAGTGGGTCTGATGGATGATTGAAGGCCAGATCTCAGCTGGCACAATTTGTGTATCTCCCCTGAGGTTAAGGGAAGTCACTAATAAATTACCCCCCATATAGACGAAAAGACCACTGAGTCGAGGGTTTTTAAATGATGCAGTTCAGTGAGGTGAGGCGTTAGATGCATCTGGCAGGAGTCTATAGAAAGTTGCAAGTTTTTATAACCTCTCCATCCCCTTCGTCAAGGCTTCTCCCTCCTCTCAGGGAATAAATTGCATCAGCTCAGGCTGCCTGAGCCTTCTCCTCTGGATTTAGTTTGTGCAACTCAATCTCATGACGACAAGTCAGGCCAGCTCCCCCCAGACCCATGCAGTGAAGATGAGTTACACCAGCAGCAGGCTGGGCTCTCCCTTGTTTGGTACTGGTGGGCTTCTCATGGGAATCAGAAAGGGGAGGAGAAGGTAAAAATCACGAAAACAGCAGGAGTTTAAGTTTGGAGATCTTTAAGTTGCCACTGATCAAATCCAAGTGCTTTCCTCGTGTTAAAAAAGATTGCTTCCATCAGTCTCCAGGAAGGCTTCAAGTTGAGCCTCCCTGTTGTAGGTGTCTTCATCCTTTCAGATGTGGGACACACTTATTTTTCAAAGTTAGCTTATTTTATATGTCTTCCTACTTCTTTCAGTTTCCTCCTTTGCCAAAACCTGTAGGAGAAAGTCCAGATACAGGTAGTCACTGAGTTAGCTTTCAAAGACATCACGGCAGTGTTGTCTTGATTTTTTTTTGGATGGAGCATTGCAACTTTTTGTTCTCTCCAATTTGTGGCTCCCCATTTATTTTCCAGATCAGTAGAGAGTTATCTTTCTCTTTATTGTTTTATATTAATACTTGACCTACAGATAAGAAAGGAAACATGGCAAGAATACGAGGGAGGGAAATGTGAAGCCATAGGTGGCATTTGAGGAATATTCACCTTCCACAGCAGATGCTTTCTCTGGGGTTAGATGTCATCCCTTCCACAAGTGAAATATAAAATCTTTTGAGGGAGGTCATTTTGGCATTGTGTGGGGTAGAGAAGGGGGAAAGAGAGACTGTCACTGTTTGCTGCATGATCACTTTTCAGGCCAGCAGGCCTTTGCCACATATTAATATTGTTCTGGCAGCACAACTTGGCTTCCCATCAGAGTTTACATTCACAACACTATACATTTCACTGTTCACTATGTTTCCATAGATTACCTGAAGGCCTCTTGCTATGAGCTTGTGGATCACACGGGATCGAGATCACAGAATGGGAATCAGGATATTTTACACAGGTGTGGCCAGAGATAGAGACACACAGTGGACACCATCAGCGATGGGACTGCGAATGTACAGCCACACTGATGCCCATGTTCTGATTTGAATCCTGCATCCCCTATCTCTAATCTCAGCCAGGCTTGTAGTCACCTCAGTCCACAGGAGCAATCAATCCCTGTAGTCACTGCAATGGGAGAAAACCTTAGCTGCAATGATTTTCTAAGGAAAAAAAGGGTTTTTTTAAATGCTGAAATTTTCTTGTAACTACTTCTCACACCTAGTTTTGCAGCAAATGCATGGTTTGTCTGTCAGGGAAAACTGAAGTGATGGTCCTTGCTTGCTAGCCTCCACGACCTTTGCCTTTAATACTTCTACCTTCAGGCAGGTAGCTGGACCACAGGAGCCAACTCAAGAGTGGGAGGAGAAGGCAGGTTAGCAGGTATTCAGCCATGTGGGCAGGCAGCTGATGAACTAACTTACTATCACCCAAAATAGGATAACTTTGTGAAGGGAAGGGAAGGGGAAAGGAGAGGAGAGGACAGGAGAGGAGAGGAGAGATAAAGAGGGAAAACCACTTTGACATAGGCCAGGATTACTTGTTCATTTGCAAGATGCAGCATCTTTCTGGGGAAAGGATTTCCTATGTTCAGTAGTTTCACCTGCATTGTTTGACAACCACTTCTGCCCTGTGCAAGTTTCCTTGTGTCCTCTCCATTCTACATGGGTTATTCACAACCCCACTTGCACTTCAACCTGGCACTCAAACCTGTTGATTGATTTTTGGCATCAGTCCCATCCCCACAACTCTTTGGTACTGCTTTGGGGAAGACAGAAATGGTTTTTCAGGCTGTTAGCTAGCTCAGAAAAGCATATATTTCAATGTATGTGAATATTTCACCTTGGGTTTTCAGTTATATTTTTGTTTTAAGTGTCATCATCCATTCAAAGAAACTGATAAACTGATTTTGATCCAGTTCTGCACAACATGAAGCAGAAACAGTACAGAACGATTCAGACCCACGATTCAGACAAGGAAAGGAGCTGTGCACAGGGCTTATTTTTTGCAATTTGGCATGTGATTTGCCTGCAAAAGGCCCAACTTCAGCTTCTTTGCATCATCCTGAGAAACAGCAAGGTGAAATCTACCCCAGGCTTGTGCTTTGCTTCATCCCCTAATAAATCTTAACAGCCATTTATTGCTCCATATTTTACCAAGCTAAAGAGATCATGCCTTAATTATTTCCTCACGTGCCTTTGAGGGTTGCAGGAATAAGGCAAACAGAGTTCCAGTAAAAATAATCAGTGAAATAAAAATTAAAATATCAACTTTCTCTTCCGTGATCTTGTAATTGAAATACTCTGTCCTTTTCAAGCTTCATGGTTCTTTCACACATTTTGGTTTCCCTGTGTGATCAGTGAAAGGAACAAGGCTCCTCCAAAGATGTGTTGCCCCACTTCAGAGAAGTGGTGTTTGGAGGCGACTGTCTCTGCTGACTGTTGTAGAAGTCTGTCTTACAGTAGATACCTAATTTTTAGAATTAGTTTCAAGAAATATGTTGTTAAAACCAAATTTCTCATTTTTTGCATGTAAATCATAGCTGAGAAGATGCTTTTAATCTCCTACCCTTTATGCCTCTTTCAGGGCAACTGTGGAGGCACAGCCCCAAAACTCTTCTAGGAGCATGTTGAATTATTACTGTGAATTTATCACAGTGTTCAGCTATTCCAGATTTACTGACATACATTGGCTTTTAGTGTAACTCCCCTTGTACCCCACGTTGTTAGCAGCCTCAGGTGTGCAGAATGGCTCCATGAATCTGTGAATGGGATAAATGCTATCCATTACAGGCAAGATTGTTTCACGTCTCTTTGCAGTTGATTTCACTACAGAAATGCTTCTGGTAAAATGGGGCTTTTTATTTATTTATTCCAGTGATTTCCATATCTTCATAATTGACCTGGCCAGTGCACCTTTCATTAGTTACTGGTTATTAAAAAGTTGTACAATGCAAATTCGTTGCCTGCTGTCCTCAGGGATCTGACCAGGAAGATGACTTGTGATGTGTGCTTGAACTCCTACAGCTTGGCAAAGTGGATGTAGACCAGGAAAGCAGAGGAAGCTCCTGACTCTTCAAGTCCTGCTGCCACATGGTCTCCTAGAAGAAGCACCATGTGCAAAGAATGACCTTCAAGGGGTGGTGGCAGTTGCCAGAGGTCAAAAGCCATGCCAGGGACCGTTGCAGTGACCATAATGGTATAGATGAATAATTTGTAGTATCCTTCATCATTCCCTGCATTATTTAACATATCAGTCTATAGTCAACTGTCCCATCCTTGTGTGAGTGCTGTGGAGTTGCAATGTGTGCTGTGGAGTTGTTTCAAAATCCACCAACCACTATTTCACTTTGAAAGTCACTGTACTATGAAGGTAAGAGCATCTTACCTTCATCAGCATCAGGCCAACATATTTGGCTGCACCAAAAGCAGTGTGGTCAGCAAGTTGAGGGTGGTGATTGTCCCCCTCTGCTCTGGTGAGATCTCACCTGCAGTACTGTGTCTGCTCTGGAGCCCCCAGCATAAGAAGGATATGGACTTGTTGGAGCAAGTCCAGAGGAGGCCATGAAGATTACCAGAGGGCTGGAGCACCTCTCGTATGAAGACAGGTTGAGAGAGTTGGGGTTGTTCAGTCTGGAGAAGTAGAGGCTCTGGGAAGACCTTATAGCCCCTTCAAGTTCCTTAAGGGTGCCTTTTGAGTAACCTGGTCTAGTGGAAGATGTCTCTACCCATGTCAGGGGGGTTGGAACTAGATGATGTTTAAGGTCCTTCCAACTATAACCATTCTATGATTCTATGATTTTATGATCTTCCTGATTTCAAAAGCTGCACTGAAACTCCCAAAGCCCCTTACACCAAAAGTAACCATGTTTTTTAAATGCAGTTAAGTAACAACTCTGTCTGAAATTCCAGTGTTCTGGCACACTTGTGGCCGAGAGGGAAGAGAGAAGAGGGAAACCAGAATGGTAATTTGGATGCATCCAAAACTTCATTTTGCTCCATACTTGGCTGGAGATACTCTTTTAACTGGGCAGTAACTTATACGGATAAGGCTTTAAATTGTGCCCTGACCAAACTTTGAGGAGGAGAAAAAAAAACGTCTGAGGAAAAAACAAGTGTATGTTAGCCTCAAATTACCGTGTAATTACATCATCGATGGAGGTATTCTTTCGGGAACTGGAACCGTGATGAGCAACATGTCAGTTGCCTTTTGTTCAGCCCAAAATTAGATGCCAGTGAGAAACCCAGTTTTAAGTTCATTTGTATTTGTAAATCACACTGAGGTATCTCATTAGTGTCTGCAGTGCATCCTTTTAACTAAGCAGCAGAAGGGTTGCTATATTGCAGCTAATTAATGTTTAATTGGAGGTGACTTGTGGGAGGGGTCTGACTATGCCAAAAATATATGCCAAACATTTTCTCTAGGTGTAAATCTCACTCTTGGGGTAAAGCGGTGCAGTCTACTTTGGAAAGGTACCCATCAAACCGTACCTCCATGCTCTGCAGATCTCCTCCACCCTTGGTCTGACTTTTAAGCAATCTGAGTGATATAGTAACTCTTCAAAAGACTTCTAATATTCTCCCTGTGACTTTTCTTTGCCCTAATAGTATTTGCTCTGGATTTATACCTACCCGAAATAACAAGGAGGCCAAAAGCTCTTGTGGGACATGTGTGTAGATGTTGGTGTCCTGTAAAGGAAAAGACCCAAGAAATTTTGGTAAGGAAACTGCTGATGAGTCCATGAGGATCTTTATAGGTATTCTAGGCTTGGTGATGGTATGTGTTACCTTTCTCTCTGTGTTTGCTTGGATCACGTTCATTTAATTTTACCTTCAAAGCTGAAAGAGCCGTAAGGTTTCTGCTATGGGTTGGAAGAATTTATCTCACTCATTGACTATCATTTTGTAGGAGCTCATTCAAGCCATGCGTGATGAACTCTGCAGAGACAAATCCAAAGATCTGGGGGGATTCTCTAGGACCTGCCTGGGGGTGCACAAGCTTCATGTTATTTTTACTGCAAAGTCCCTGGGAGACACCACGGTGCTCAGAATGCTCTTGAGTTCAGCAAAGCAGGTGGTGGTTTTTATTGGATTAATGGTGTTTCTGCAGGTGTTGTGATTGCATACTGCTGAGAAATTACATCTTACCTGCTTCAGTTTTCCCAGCCATTTCATTTCTATGCAGAATTTCTCTTTGCTGCCTGGTGCTGGTTTTTTTGGTGTTGCTTTGTGTTGCTAAACAGCTGGTCTGTTCCACCTCTAAGTGGGCCACCCTCCACACTAGGAAAAAATGCCTGAATCAGAAGAGGGTACTGTATTCACCCAGTGTGAAACATCGCTGTCCTCATCTGAGTTTGCAGGGGTCTCTTACAGAGGTGTCTCTGAAAATTTGTGAAAGAATATTGCTCCTTTTTCTCATCTGTTCCTCTAACAGCAAGGATTCACACCCATTCCTGTCACATTTTCTGCCATTCAGTGGGCACTGTGGTTCTGCCTGTGTGAGTCCTTCTGCAGAGCGATGGAGAGGAGGGGAGAAAAGCTGCTGTGTTTTCTGTCAGATGGAGTTTAGTAAATAAGTGTAAATAAGGCTTACAGAGCCATCCACAAGTTTAAAAGGATCCAGCCAGAAATAGCAAGCTGGCAGGGCAGACTCTGCTCAACAGCATCACCCTGGCCATCGAGTTTTGTTTGTACATTTTTTTTCTGTGACTGAAGTGAAAGCTAATGGAAGAAAATGTGCGTAAAGGTCCAGGAAGTGACCTGGAAGTGAAAAATAAAGAAAAGAAGGCTCTGTGAAATTGTTGTATCTCAGTCATGGGTTGGGCAGCTTTCTTTAGTCCTACATTTCCTTTTATCTGTGTATATTTTTGTTTGTAGAAGAACACGGAGGCTCATCTGACACTCAGATCCATTATGCTTTGTGGTTTTCATAAATGAATGACAACAGACTTGCAAAGAGGGCTTCCAGAAATGGCTTGGTAAAAAAATCCTCTCTCCAAAACCTCTCTATGGAGTCTTTTGGAAGGATGTAGGAGAGAACTGTGGGGATGCGCTGAACCAGTGGGGCTTTGGTTCATGATCCCAGCTGATCCAAATCCTGGATCAGTAACTGCAGTTGAAGCGCATGCTGAGCCCAGCTCTGAGGGGTGGAAAGGGACTATCTGGGTCTTGGAGTGCAATTCCTGCCTTGTGTTGTGGAGCACATCTAATTCAACTTAAGCCATTGAAAACTATCTCTCTCTGTATATATGTATTTCATAGAATCACAGAATGGTTCGGGTTGGAAGGGACCTTAAAAATCATCTAGTTCCAAGCCCCCTGCCATGGGCAGGGACACCTCCCACTAGACCAGGTTGCTCAAAGCCCCATCCAGCCTGGCCTTGAATACCTCCAGGGATGGGGCATTGACAGCTTCCCTGGGCAACCTGTTCCAGTGCCTCACCACCCTCACAGTAAAGAATTTCTTCCTAATACCTAAATCTCCCCTCTTTCAGTTTAAAACTGTTACCCCTTGTCCTATCGCTCCACACTGATAAAAAATCCCTCCCTCTCTCTCCTGTAGGCCCCCTTTAGATACTGGAAGGCTGCTACAAGGTCTTCCTGGAGCCTTCTCTTCTCCAGGCTGAACAATCCCAACTCTCTGAACCTGGCCTCATAGGAGAGGTGCTCCAGCCCGTGATCATCTTCGTGGCCCTCCTCTGGACCCATTCCAACAGGTCCATGTCCTTCTTGTGCCATAGAGTCCAAAGCTGGATACAGCACTCCAGGTGGGGTCTCACCAGAGCAGAGTAGAGGGGCAGAATCACCTCCCTCGATCTGCTGGCCACACTTCTTTTGATGCAGCCCAGGGTGCAGTTGGCTTTCTGGCCTTTGAGCACATGTTGCCAGCACTGAGGAACAATGCAGGAGACATTTCAGGAGACATTACCTCTCAATAGGCAGGAATTTCTTTGCGGAGACCAGATAGTTGTAAAATCAAGTTTGTATTGACTTACAGCGTGTTTGATACAGCTGGTACTGTAGAGGTTAACAGATACTCTCATTAAAATTCAGTCCTCCAAAATGAAATATCCTGAAATCTGCTGCACTTCACACCACATGAAAGTGGGTGTAACAGCAATGGAATAAGTTGGAGTTCATCTCTGCTTAAAGTGTTGGGCAATTTGCAATGCAACATGCAATATTTTGGTGCGAAGACATCAACTGGCCTTTCCCAATGAAAGCTGAGCACAGATTTTAATTTACACTAGAAAAAGACCTGGTCCCAGAAGTTCAACTAAATTATGAGCAATGTCAAAGAAATACAGTACTCATAAGAGCGACAGAAACTGTCAGTCAGTAGGGTAAAAAGAAGCTTTGAGCATCTCTTTGCAACACAATTTCTTTGTTCCTGCCAGACCCATGTATGCCTATTTATAATTCCAACTTTCCTCAGTTAATCATGTCAAAAATGACATTTGTACCCCTGGGAACTGTATCTGACGTAACAATTTTTGCCAAGTTGTTAATCCCAGAAGAGAATCCCCAAGTAAACTGATTACGACGCTGGCAGCACGAAATAAGCTCAGACCTTCCATTAATCACTGCACAAACCAGAGCAAACTGAGCTGAATTTAGATCTATAGGAACATTCCTGTTGCTTAAGGGAATAATATACAGACAGCTTCAGACATCATGTGAGTGGGTAGTTGATGAACACAGAAGCTATACCCTGTTTGGTGGTAATGCGTGAACCAGAAGCTCCTGTTCATTTTTTTCGTTTGCTTGTATGGAAGTGGTTCATGCAGAAGCAGTGGGTCTAGAAAATTGGAATATGTGAAAAGAAATGACACTCAAGGAATATTTTTCTAATTATTGTCTTGCCTTTCCCATCAAAGGCTGCCCAGACAGGTCCTTCTCCCATCTCACTGCTGATGGGCACCCATCGGTTATAGGGGTGAGCGTCTCCACTGCCTTTTTCAAGAAATAAAAATGATTGGAGATGCTAACTGAAACAACAACCCGACTGTAGAAGCCCCAGTAATGCAAAGGCCCATGTGGAGAAGCTGAAATAACTGTTAGACACCTGGAGAGTTCCATTTGTTCAAGCCTTGGCCTTCTCCAGTTCTCCTTTGCGGGGAACAAGAAAGCATTTTGTGAGAAAAAATAATATGACCAGTTTCATTTTGCAACTCACAGAAAAAAAAAAAGGTAAAGATGTTTGAGTTTTACAGTGTTCTTGTTCTCAAGGCAAAACCTTTCTCCTGTGAGACAGTGAGGACAAGGGGAACCTCTCCAGTTCATACACACACCCAATGTCCATCTTCCTGCAGATCCTCTTTCTGAAAAAAATACTGCAAGTCCAATCCCTGACTCAGTCTGTGCTAACGCTGACCAAATGGGTACATTGGTTGGGATCATAAGAGGCTTTCTGCCCTATCAAATAACCAAGCTCCCTGGTTTACTCCCAAGTCCTGATATCCCCAAATCTTGCTGCACTCCTGGACTTTCTCCTTGGGAGACAACCCACCAGTTGCCTCCCAAAAGGCACTGGAACAGGTTTCCCAGGGAAGTTGTGGAGGCCCCATCCCTCAAAGTGTTCAAGGCCAGGTTGGACGGGGCTTTGAGCAACCTAGTCTAGGGGGAGGTGTCCCTGCCAATGGCAGGGGGTTGGAACTAGATGATCTTTAAGGTCCCTTGCAACCTAAACCATTCTATGATTCTAAAACACAACTTGCAGTAGCAGTACTCCAAGGAGTGTTCCCAAGTGACGGTATGGGTGAGGCTGCAGGTGAATTTGGAAGGGGAAATGTAACCAGTGAAGCAGCACAAAGGCATCTGGATGGAGCGATCAGCAACATATGGGAGTTGCTTTCTATCAGTTCATCCTGCAGGAAACCACCCGCCTTCCTTGAATATCTGTCCCTGCTGGTCCTCATTACATGCTGCTCAATTGCCTTGGAAACAAAATAGCGGTTTCCTAATGGTCCATCTCCCCTCCTCCCCTTTTCTGCTGCATGTGTCTGAAATTGCATTCAGATTTTAAATCACAGGATGATTTATTACCATTTTCTAATGCTCAGCCTCCCCCTGGTTAAATAGACGATTTACCAGTAGCTTCACCCCCCAGGCACTGAATGCGTGATATGAGGGTCTTTGTTAGAAGGTGGTGGGCAGTAGAAAAGTCCCTGACTCGTAAGATTTAAAACTCAATATGCTCACCATTTAAGTGAATTCTCACTTTCTTCTGAAGGTTTAACAGACTGTCCCCATCAATAGCCATTTGCTCGGTGCTGGGTTACGACTTCAGTGTGCTCATTGTGCGCCAGGGAATTGATTGAGTCACCATCCCTGGAGGTATTTAAAAGATGTGTAGATGTGGCACTTGGGGACATGGTTTAGGCGTGTCCTTGACAGTGTTAAGTTAATGGCTGAACTGGATGATCTTTTCCAACCTAAATGATTCTATGATTCTATGACTTTGCCTTGCTAACTAATCCATCCATTTTGGAGAAGACTGCATCCAAATTGTACCTAAGGGACAAGGACTGGGAAGTAAACTGAGAACGCAGTTACTTGACAGTGTGGCTGCATCCTGAGACATTTCTTGGGTTTCTCCATGATCCAAATACTCTGAAAGATGAGGGAAACCAAGGCAAAGGAGGAGGTAGGAGACAGCAAAAGGGTACGTATGTACTCAGTGCAATGGAAACACTTCTGAGAAGTCTCCACCTCCCAAATCCAAGTAAATGGGGAATTGCCACTGTGGTAAATTTAAAAGCGTGCTCAGTACACCTGTGAAAAATAGTTGAGTATGATTCAGAGGACATGAGACATTTCCACCATTGAATACAAATATGCAGCTTTGCTAGGTGAGGTAGGATGTAAATCAGTATTAATACTTCTCGTCTTTCACAGTTCAGGGCACCAGCCTGCACAAGTTTGGGACTGGCGTGAACAGTGCCCACAAATTAAAGCATAGTTGCATGCCTTTTGTGAGGACTCCGCTTGGTCTACTGCGGGCAGGTGACTCTGGTTTGTCCTGGGGAAATATTGCCAGTGGATCAGATGAAACGAAGAGCAGCTGGCACGAAAAGCTTGGCTTTGAGAAATGGAACTGGAAAGGTGTCAAACGCATTTGGGAGTTCACTCCCCAGGCTGGAAAATGAGATTGAAAGGGAAGACACAAATAATCTTTGCGTTAAGCTGTCCTCGCTGCCGCTGGAAGCCCCTGCTGCTTCCATTAGACAGTCTTTGCTGGGCCTCCGAGCTGTGGAAAGGTGTTTCTGCAGCAGGCATGGCTGCTTCTGTGCAATATCCCTCCTGCCTTGAGGGTTTAGCGCTTGTTTTTGTGATTTTTGCTGTCTTTCTCCATTTTCTCTTTGTCTAATATAAAGAGGTGCGCCTTTCCAAATGAATCTAAGGAGAGAACATGAAGGTTTTTGCGGTGGGATTTGCCACACACCATGCTGCCTCCTTCATAGCCAGCTTTACATTATAAGTTAAACCCTTGTGTGGAGGGCTGAGCTTTGCAGGGGATGTGGAAAAGGCACCTCTAGATGTATTGTTAGACGTACTGAAGATACATCAGAGCCTCCTTCCTTCCCTTCTCACCCAACATATTTCACATGCCCATTTTCTGAAATGGATAAATCCTGTTCCCCAGGGTGTGGGAACGGTGGTGCAGGAGCTGAGATAAGTCAGGACCAGCTCTGCCTGCTACTACTTGCCCATGTTGGATGGAAAGAACCATGTAACTCCGGCGTGAGTTCATACAAAATGTCTGCAGTATTTGTCCATCCATCTACGTCTGTCCGAGCTTTTGGGAAACTGGGCATTTCAAGGGAGATTTGAAGGAAAAAAAAAAAATAAAAGAGGATTCTTCAGTGCATATGAAAAAGGAATGAGACCAGACCTTGCAATAGTCTGTCTGCTGGAAGTGGCTTTCCTTGACATCTTTCTGCTTTGATTCTTCTCAGCGTTCAACTTTATTGGCTTTTCAATATCTGCATAAAGTTTAGTGTTTCATGAAACGATGTTCCATATCCAGAAAAGGAAAGCAAAAGCAAATCAAAGCACACATCAGCATTGACTAAGGTAATGAATGAAATAAGACAGTTTTCTTTAGTCTCACAGAATATTTTGAAAACACGCTTATATAAATACCACCAAAATTTCCAAATCTATAGCAGAAGGAAAACTGATATCAATTATGTGTTTAGTAATCCTCTCAAAATATAATAACAACAGGCTTAATGACGTCAGGACTATCTGCTGTAGTGAAAAGACATTAAAAAGCAATCATAAACAAAGCAGATCTCTACCTAATGCTCTGTTCATTTGGATATAGGAAGGCAGATTACTGTACTTCAAGGGTTTTGTCTGAGCCAGCAGCGTAAGGAAGGATAAAATGGAGGTAGGTTTGCTACACATATTTTGGTTAAAACATTGGTGATGCATGAATCCTGACTCTCACTAAATGCATTTGTCAACTAAATACTTGCTTAATAGTTACAGGCAAAGGAAATATCGCATACAATTGTCGGTGCACTGTTGTTCTCGGATTTTTATTTCTTCATCTGAATTGGCAGTGTATAGCTAATTAGCAAAATTTGCATTGTTCTGCTTCTTCTCCCTTAGTGAGGAAATCAATGTTTTCAGCCTGAGGATAAGGAATAGCAAATGCCACATATGCTTATGTAGTATCTGTGTGCTCTTTAGCTCTTCTAACAAGAAGTAGGATGTATCTAGAATCATATTGAAGAGGTTTCAAAAGTAGTGAGTGTAAACATTCAACATCAAATATGCAGGCATAATAATGATATAATTTAAAAAAAAAAACACAGAGCAAAATGGAGCATTTATTCACAAAAGGAAAAATATTCGTAAATCAATCTTTAATGACACACCAATCTCGGTATCAGGAAAAAAAACCACTTTTATATTTGCTTGATTAAATATGTATATTTATAGCTGAGTGATATATATATCATATGTATAGCTGAGCTGGTAGAGCTATCGAGTCTCAACTTCATAGGAAATTCAGTAGTCCTGATGGTTTTTTTTTCCAATCTGAAATCTAATGCTACGTTTTGATTTTTGCCTTTCAAATATATTTAAAAAAGCATCACGTTTTTGATCAATGAGAATATATCACTGAGACTATTTTAACATTTATTTTTGTTTAACTTCTAGTATTTCATTTTTACTAGATAAAACTGTAGAATACGGAATTAAAATAAGAAAGTGAATATAAAATTAAAAATGAACATAAATGTGGAATAAAAGACAACATAATAAATAAGCTTATAACATAAAATAAATCAGAATAAACAATGTATCCTAAAATGTATTTCAAATGGAATAACTCAAACAACTAAATGCTAAAATGTATTATGCAAAAGCTTTTTTTAAGCAACATCAAATTGAAATCAGTGCATTCTTCAAGAGGGTTGAAGTTTTGATGACTTTGCAAATCGTGATGGAAAAAAGTTTTCCCAAAACTGCGTAAAACAAGGCAAGTATATTTTGAAAAGCATATGTTAAGAAGCAGTTTTAGATGACATACTTGGGCTAAATGGATAACAAGACTATTTCCAGTTAATTTCAGATGAGAAAGCATATGGGGCTGTTTCTTGCTGTTAGACTTCTGTGGTCACAGTGTCTCAAGGGCTGAACTTGAACATCTGAGTTCTTGTAATTATTATTATAATCACGACTAAAATTAATGTGAACAGATCTGCAATCCTAACTTGTAGCCTGCGGTCCTTTGCACCATGCAAAGGACAAGAAGATTTTATATCACTGCCTGAAAAATCTTTAGCCCATTAGAACTTTAGGTGCCATGCATGTGGTGTGTCTCACCTCCGTTTAGAGATAGGGCATACTTGCACTCATTAGGAAGTGCAAGTTTTGCACTCTTTAGGAGTTCCTGGGGTGTCCAAGGCATCTGCACAGGGCTGGCAGAGATGAGATAGGAACTACAGAAGACCTGCACTCTTCTGGATTGTCATCAGGTGCCATCACTGTTTGAAGCGGCATTACATGCCTATGTTAAGGCAAGTAAATCCCATCTTATATATTCAGTGTAGGTCTCTATATGAGTGACGTATCAAGAGTCCACACACAGACAATGAGGAGTGCATGGAAGTTAGTCTGTGACCTAAGCTATTGCAGGCATCTGTCTTAGAAATAGACAATTTGTCTCCAAACTTCACTTCCTGTATGGGGAGCATGGAGTGAGTTACTCACATCAAATCATCAGATAGTTTGGGTTGACAGGGACCTTTAAAGACCATCTAGTCCAACGCCCTGCCATGAGCAAGAACACCTCCCACTAGACCAGGTTGCTCAAAGCCCCATCTGATCTGACCTTAAACACTTCCAATGATAGGTCATCCACAACTTTTCTGGTCAACCTGGTGCAGTGTCTCACCAGCTTCATCATAAAAAATGTCTTCCTTATGTCCAATCTAAATCTACCCTTTTTCAGTTTAAAACCCTTAACCTTTGTCCTGTCACTACAGGCCTTGGTAAGAAATCTCTCACTGTCTTTCTTAGAAGGTGTCTTTAAGTATTGAAAGGGCATAAAAAAGTCTCCCCAGAGCCTTCTCTTCTCCAGGCTGAACAACCCCAACTCTCTCAGCCTTTCTTCATAGAAGAGGTGTTCCAGCCCTCTGACCATTTTCGTGGTCATCCTCTGGACAGGTCGATGTCTGTCTTGTACTGGGAACCCCAGCGCTGGATGCAGTGCTCCGGGTGGGGTCTCATGAGAGTGGAGTAGAGGGGCAGAATGACCTCTCTCAACCTGCTGGCCATGCTTATTTGGATGCAGCCCAGGAGATGATTGGCTTGGAAGTGCACATGGCCAGCAAGTGCACATTGACAGCTCATGTCTCATCTTCTATCCATCAGTGTCCCCAAGTCCTTCTTCACAGGGCTGCTCTCAATCAGGTCATAACCTAGTTTGTACTGATACTGATGATTGTCCTGTCCCAGGTACAGGACCTTCCATTTGGTCTTGTTGCACTTCCTGAGGTTGATCATGGAGCTACCTATGCTACTGACACATGTATTCAGGGAGAAAACTTTCACCCTGATGTTTGCTGGAGTGATGGTAATATGGTCATCTGGATCTGGGGCCTCAGAGAGCTTAGTCATGTTCCAAAGCACATGACATCTTCGGGTGGCCTCTTTTATGTGACACCATGCAAAACGCTAACTTTGTGTAACTAGAACTCAAGGCCACCTGGAAGACGTGGTAGATGCACCATCCCTGGAAACATTCGAGATTTCAAGGTATCAAGTGCTGCTTTTGGTTACATCCCTGCTTACCCTTGAGATCTGCAAAGGTGCAACCTTCAGTTGGGAGCAGACTGGAGAGGGCTGACAAAGGCACTGCTTTTCATTGCCCACAGTTGCAGGTATCACATCTTACAATCCCACGGGAAGTTGCACTGATTCAAAACCATTTAACTGCACTTAAACATGGACTGACAGGTAGCTAAAGCTTTGGTTCTTTACCTGGATTCTAATTTTTAGCATGATCACACTGTAACTATCCGTCTGTCGTAGCTGACTGTCATTCCTGCTTCTTCCTCCTAATACTGTTTCCATCCACCTGCCAATTTCAATGAGACTGAAAGAATGACTCGGAATCACAAGAATTTGTTCTTATAAACGTACAGAAAACTACATTTGTAGGCCTATGGAAGACAGGGTTTCAGCATGAAAACCAGAATTACCTGTTCCTCTTGGCCTGGTGGCACATCATTCAATTTGTGTGCACCCTTGAAGGCACTGCTGCCTCTTCTGCTTCTTGCTAAACTGGTAATGAGTGGACGTGAGAGGAGCTGGAGACAGGATGGATGGGAGTTCAGGGTTTATCAGGAAGAACTGGAGCGGTTTGGGGAGTTTCAGGGTTGTGGAGGACTGGAGGTGTTGAGATCTGAAAAATGGATGCAGTGCCAGGCTTGGGACTTGGAGAGGTCCTTAGTGTATCTCAGTAGGTGGAGATCATTCTGTACATGGGAGGAAAGCTGAGACTGTTGTGGTAGGATTGTTTACAAAACATTGTGTACACAATTCTGTAGAAAATCTGTCTTCATTTAATTTTGCTGCTTATGAATAATATTTGTGTGGCTTATAATCAAGCTTATAATTCATTTTTCCCTTTTCAGAATTGAACACTGTGGTGACTGTTACATCCTGGTCCACAGGGTTGCCCATTTTGATTTTCCTTTTGTGTTCATTTGTCCGGCTAATGTGAGTATTTTCCTAATCAATGCTGGTAGATCCCTCTTTAATTAATACTGATGAGTTGGAGAAAGAATAGCATGTACCACTAGTAATATTTTCCCGTGACTGAGTGTTTGAGGGGAAGAAGGCAGGCCTGCAGACAAGAAATCATCATGGAGGAACACACTGCAATGAAGACCCTCAGCTGGACCCCTGTTTCCATTCATAAAAGAGAAGAAACGCTCCATCATGTAAAGTTGAAGAAGATGTATTAAGAAACCAGGGATGCTGGGAAAAACAGGAATCGTAAGGCTGAGTGAATCTGTACAGCTGAGTTGGTGCTTAACTTTACTCCAAACTGGCTCCGAACACACTGGCATCAGCAAAATCTCTGCTGGGGATTTGGTGCTGTAAGTGATATATTCCTGCCCCTGTGACATCCCGACACACATCCTTGGACAGCAAGATGCAAGTGGCTTCAATAGGCTGTCCACATGCAAAACTCCTTACTTACAGAAATAAATACTGCCCAGAGTGTGCTCTCTGAGAGGAAAACTTCATGTCAATAGGTCCCAATCTCCCTGCAGCACAGAGCTGATAAAATAACACTGATTTTCCCTGTTGGCTTCACAAAGAGGGGATCTGGCAATGTATCACGGACAAAATAGATCTGTTCAGATGAAACCACCCTGACAAATAACATCCTTCTTAAAATTTAAATTAGCTGTTTTTCCCCGCCTAATAATACCACTCTCAGAGCCAAATTCTTAGCTCTGCTTTCCCTTTTCTTTATTTAATCTGATTTAATTTAGTCAACCATTTCTTTTTGGAGCTGTCTTTATGAATCTGTTAAAATGTGCTGAGTGCTACTTTGGAAATATTTGCCATCCTTTTTCATCTCTTTTTCCTCCTGGATTGCACTCTTCCTAATGAGGTGCAAAATCTAGAGTTTAGAAGATTCTTTTTGATGTCTCTTCTAAGCAGACAATCCAGTCTACCTGAACAAAGACTGATCAAAAATTAGTTGAGGGCTTCAGGATGCACCTTGATACAAAGTGAGGCTAGGAAAAAAGCTTGCAGGAAGGGTTCATGTCTCATGGTCAGGAGCTGAGTTGCCTTTCCTGGTGGTCAGATTTTCTCTCTAGATCATCATGGCTACAACACCATTGCAAATAATGAAGATAGAAACAGCTCTGTCTCAGCTCCATAAGCAAAATAAAAGGTTGTTACTCTGAATGATGATGAATAAAGGCTAGAAAGGGATGAATAAGGGCTACCAGAGGAAGAAGAAGGGTTGAAAGGACAACCAGGGACAGACGGCTGAAGGGAGACCACTGAATGGTCACACTTGTCTCTGCTGTTTGGAGGGGTAGGAGATGTGAATATAGCAAACACTGACACATGAAGGAGCTAAAAGGGAGGACCTTTGGCCAAGTCGTTGAACGCTTGCTCAGCAGTGGTCACTGTGGCTTTTCATGATTCTGGCACAGGGGAAAAAAAGTGCGTGCATTGATGACCCCACAGTGTTTGATCGCTCCTTTTGCCCATCCCACTCTCCTCCTTCAGACAAGATAGAAAGTCACAGTTGTTCATTGTGATGTGTTTGACCTCCACTGGATGCCAGGTACCCACCAAACCACTCTATCACTCCTCCTCAGCTGGACAGGGGAGAGAAAATATAATGGGTTGAGATAAGGACAAGGAGATCACTCAGCAATTACTGTCACAGGCAAAACAGATTCGACTTACGGATCAGAGTAAGACAATGAGAAATAAAAACTAAAACTTAAAATGCCTTCCCCCTGCCCCTCCGTTCATCCTGGGCTCAACTTCACTCCCGATTTCTCTGCCTCCTCCCCCCAAGTGGTGCAAGGGGATGGGGAATGGGAGTTGTGGTGAGTTCATCACACATTGTCTCTGCCGCTCCTTCCTCCTCAGGGGGAGGACTCCTCATACTCTTCCCCTGCTCCAGCGTGGGGTCCCTCCCATGGGTGACAGTTCTCCACAAAGTTCTTGAACTTGAATCCTTCCCATGGGCTGCAGTTCTTCATGAACTGTTCCAGCATGGGTCCTTTCCACAGGATGCAGTTCTTCAGGAACAGACTGCTCCAGTGTAAGTCCCCCACAATGTGACAGGTCCTGCCAGCAAGCCTGCTCCAGCGTGGGCTCCTCTCTCCACGGGTCCACAGGTTCTGACTGGAGTCTGCTCCAGTGTGGGCTTCCCATGGGGTCACAGCCTCCTCTGGGCACATCCACCTGTTCCAGCATGGGGTCCTCCAGAGGCTGCAGGTGAATATCTACTCCACCATGGACCTCCATGGGCTGCAGGGGGAACAACCTGTTTCACCATGGTCTTCACCACAGGCTGCAAGGGAATCTCTGCTCTAGCACCTGAAGCACCTTCTCCCCCTCCTTCTTCACTGACCTTGGTGTCTGCAGAGTTGTTTCACATATTCTCACTCCTCTCTCTCTTCTGATTGATGCTGGTGTTGCGCAGTCTTTTTTTTTCCCCTTCTTAAACATGTTATCACAGAAGTGCTACCATCGTCACTGATGGGCTCAGCTTTGGCCAGTGGTGGGTCCATCTTGGAGCCAGCTGGCATTGGCTCTATCGGACATGGGGGAAGCTTCTAGCAGTATCTCACAGAAGCTACCCCTGTAGCTCTCCTGCTACCAAACCCTTGCCACTTAAACCCAATACATGCATGCAGAGAGGGAGGCTTGATCTCAGCAGCAACAGGGAAGGGGAGACCATTTAACAGGGATCCTCTGAGTACCACGTCCTGCCAGGTGGCATTGCACCAGCTGCAGCACCCAGCGTTGTCTCCTGCTCTGCACCGTCAGTCAAGGGCTCAGGATGGCCGCAGTGCAGAAGCAGGACAGCAGTGGAAGTGAGTTATATGCCAGCCAGGCTGCTGGGTAACACAAGGTGAGAGTCAGCAGTATGACTCTCTTTTTCAATATATGACTTGACAGGTCTGAGAACCTGGAGTGCTCCCCAGCCACAGACTAAACGGGACCTGCCAGCTGGTCCAAAGTGAAAAATTAGGTAGGTTTGCCTGGATATCAGTGAAACAAATGGGGCTTATCAGAAACTCAAAGGTCAGAGCTCGTCACTTACCAAAAAGAGTATCAGATGGGAGTAACTTGTGAGTATCATAACAGAATCTGTGTGATGGGATACAAAAGAAATAATTTGCAGTATTGTCTACAGTGGTTTTGCTTGTCTATGCTTGGGACAATCACCCTCGTCGCCCTTTCAGAGTTTGGGGGGGGACATTAAACAGAATACCCTAAAGGGTTGGTATAAGTGGTGACCTTTTTATAATCATTTATTAACATTTTCAGATTTTCTTAACACTTCTAGAACATAACTGATTCAAACGGGCTACAGACTTCCTTTTCTCAGTATTATTTATTACAATTTAGTCATCCCAGGGTTTTCGGACCTGTCATTAAGTTTCTGTCAAGTATGCTGAGTGACACAGCAAAATCTCAACAGAAATCCCCTCTATGTGCATTATTCTTTACCTTGCTAAAAAAGTAATCAAGCTATGGAGCTGGACATAGTCCTCCTAGAGTGACCTCATTACCCTTCCCCATTATGTCTTGTAAGAAAGGAGTAGAGGAGCCTTAGGAAAAAGAAGGAAAAGTTGTAAGGGGCAAAAAGTCTGCATGCCACGTGGTTCTTTCTGCTCTCTCATTTCCTCACTCTGTACCTGCTTCCCCTGAGAGGCAACCTCAAAACAGACGATGTCCCTGCTCCATTTTCAAAGCTTTCTGCTCCATGGTCTCAGGTTACTCTAAGAAAAGGCGGCAATTCTTGGTCATCCCCAGGCCTTTGTAGTTAGGACAAAGACACAGAGAATATCATATAAAGAGGGAAGGAGATCGCAAGCACCAGCTGGGGAACTTTGGAGAACAACAAATTAGAGGGGGAATATGTTCTAGAAGGACAGACCGGGCATGGCTTTTAAGGTGAAGCAGACAGAAAGAGGACAGAATTATTTAGATGGGGTAGAGGTCTAAGGGGACCAAATGGGCTAAGGAAAATGGACGGCAAAGAGGAGAAACTCCATGGGACTAATAGAGTTAAGGGAGAGGGATTTCTCTTCAACCTATGTACCCTCAGGAGATTTCACCTTCTATCCTCATATACCCAGATTTTTCCCTTGCCACTCATGTGTCTGGTTCTGGAAGTTTATTCCTCAATATAAGGGTTGTGCCAGCTTGAAATATTCTTGTGCTCTACTGTTTTGTCTGAGATTCAGCTGCATGGATACCATATATTGAAAAAAGGCATGGGGAACAAGAATATCAAAATACATTTGGAACCACAAATGAGACACTTAGGAAGGTGGAGTTCACATCACCTCTGGGCACCCCAATGCAGTCTGTCCATCTATCTGTCTGTCAAACCTTGTAGAGATCTCTGGAGGATTCTTGCTTCAGTGTCCTGAGTACAGCTTTGTGACCAGCAAACTCAGAGATTGCACCAGTGAACATACTAGATGTTTGGTGCTAACCTAGGACAAGACTCACAAGGGGTGACTCGGGGCTGTGTTTTCTAGGGTGGTGCAGATAGATACCATTAATATTGGTAAGCGTCTCCCTATCTCTTTTGCTAAAGCATCTAGCAGGACTGGTCAAATGGAAGGTTTGGGGTCTGTTACTTAAATTCTCTTCCAAATTAAATTAGATTCAGATTTTAGCAGATAGCAAAATTTATCTTTAAACATATGGAAGGTGAACCAACATTTCAATCATGATGTTATTAATTAGAGCATAGATGTGTTCAGGTGGTCACCAGTGACCAGTCAAAAAAGTACTTGCCAAAAATCACATGCAATATGCAGACACTTTAACTAATGAGGCCCAGTTCTGATTCAATGTGTAGTTAGAGAGGAAAGCTTTGCTATACGTTAATAATGAAAGCATTCTTTATCATATGAGAAAAGTAAGAATTTACAACACTCGCTTACTATTTTTGGAGGGTTTAAAAAAAGTCACAACACTTGAAATTGTCCCAAGTCCTGTTTCAGGAATCTGAATGAAGTATTTCATTTTCCTAAAGCAGGAACATGCAGTACTTAGCATTTCCAGTCGGAGTTTATTTTAGTCTAATTTATTTTCAACAGCTTTCCCCTCATCTTGAGTGCTCTGAGAAGAGATAAAGATAATACATTCCCACTAGAGACAAGGGATAAAACAACATCAGCAAAAAAAAAGACATGTACATTGAATCAATCCTCTTAGTGAGCTGAGATTTCAGCCAGAGGAATGGGAGCAGGAGGGTTGGAGACTCCAGGTGTGCAAGGTGTTTTCCCCTTGGCAGGGGGTTGCGATTGGTATATGGGGGAAAGTAAATTTATATTTTGGTGTCACTGTGCAGCATGGCTTTGAGATACAAACATTGACGTTCCTCTCAAATAAGGTTCCGATAGCTCCAGCTAAATCTTTGGTATTTAGGGCAGCATCTTTTTTAGTTGCGTTTGATTAAAAGAAAAACAATTTTTCAAAAAAGAGGGGAGAAAAAAAGGTGTTTTCTCTGATTTTTGTTTTGTTTTGTTTCTTTTAATGAAATAGAAATGGATAAGAATTTTTCACAAAATACCAACCAGTAAGGAACGGGTTAATCCCATGTCCCAGTTGACTTTGGCTAAAAGTCATGTTGTCGAATGTTGGTTGTGGACATAATTTAGACTTTCTGATAACTGGTAGCCTCCCTGTTTTTAGAAGACTCTTTTTTGATAGGAGCGGTGGAGCTGATATTTGGATTCCATCTTAGTGCTTCTATTTTATTTGCTGTCTTTGGCCATGTGTGGGGTTTTTTTCTTAGCAGCTGGGTTTCTGGATATCCTTAAAAAATAGACAGCATCCTTCTTGTGATATTTTCTGTTCCTCCTGGAGGACTGCTAACACTCCACTGTTGATTATGATAAATGTTCCTGGTATAACTAATCTAACTGTTATGTCTCCAAATTGTCAGCCTCTATCAGCTTGAAATCTAACAGTTTGCCCTACTTGTTGTAAAGGTTTGATACTCCTATGTCTTGCTTTCATAACTATTGTAAGATTGTCTGGAGAACCTGGCAGATGTTGGCAGTAAGGTTTTCTTCCTCTAATCTACTGAGGTTGCTTTTCTGAGGTTTTGCATCTGACACAAACCTTTATATGCAATACTTTGCCCACTCACTGGTTGGTTATGTTGGTTGCTATCATTTCTCACTTATGTCTTTATTTTTGGAGATGTTTCTCCATTTGCACTAACTTCTTTCCCATTCGACTGTTCTCAGCAAAGATGATTGTAACAGTTATGACACAAAGCCTCTCTCCATAAATTACACATTTAAAGACTCACTCTCTGAAAATACTCATCAAGGACCAAAGGCTGCTTATGCACAGAGCTTATTGGAGATGTTTGAATAGATGCAGCATCTTCCTGTTCTTTAAAGGCTCTGCAAGTGAAACAAATAACGTGCAGTCCAGGGTTAATGGTGGGGTGACAACTTCTGGGTTGCCTCGGTATGAGTAATAGTCACATACAAGGGTTTTTCAAGACAGGTGGCATGCATCAAAGTTAAGGACTGTGGAGCAGCTTTTAGAATAAGTTATTTGAGCACATTTCTGTTTCTCCTGCCCCCTCCTGGGTGCTTTGTACCGTATTACATGAAGAAGTCAACAGTAAAGCTCCATCCAATGAGCTGGCCTTGACTCAGTTCATTTGAGGTTGATGGTACACGTGCTAAACACAAACAGAGGTAAGCTGAATGTCCTCATATGGACAAGCCAGGACTGCATACTTAACATTGTTGCCTAAACAAGATCAGTTACCTGCATCCCTCTCTTGAGTGAGGTCTACCTTCCATGGACTGCAGAGGGAGATAAGGACGTCTGGGCTACAAACCTGGAAGTGAAATTAAGGTACATATTTTGCTGTTTACATATGCACGAGGTGTCTAAATGCAGGATTGTCACCTTGATCAAAACACTATGTCTACTCTGTATGAGATGTTATAGGGTGTCTGAGGAACCTCCATGGGGCTGGTGTACGGGGCCAGGCTCTTTTCAGTGGTGCCCAGTGGCAGAACAAGAGGTAACAGGCACAAACTTGAACACAGGAAATTCCACCTACACATGAGGAGGAACTTCTTTCCTTTGAGGGTGGCAGAGCACTGGAACAGGCTGCCTAGAGAGGCAGTGGAGCCTCTATCTCTGGAGACATTCCAAACCCGCCTGGACGCGTTCCTGTGCAACCTGCTCCAGGTGACCCTGCTCTGGCAGTGGGATTGTACTAGATGATCTCCACAGGTCCTCTCCAACCCCTATCATTCTATGATTCTGTGATTCTGTCTGATTCTGTGTATATGACACAGGGGATGCACTTCTGGAGAGGCATCCAGAAGCTGGTGGAACCTCTTACGTTGTCTAAGACACAGGACACCTAAATGTAGGTTTCTCAGTTCTGCCTGCTTTTGAGTGAAGCACAGTCAGTCCGAGCCCTTACAAAGCCTCAGAGATACAACCTGTCACATTCCTCCTGTATACCAGGTAGATAACTACAGTCTTTGAGTCAGCAACCCGTACTTTTTATAAGTAATGGAAAATGCTTAACCTGACAAGTGGAATGCGATGAAGGCAGCAATTATCATATTGTTCTGGAGGACACACTCATACATAACATATTTCACCAGCAAGCTGGCAAAAGTCCCTCCGGATCAGGGGACAAGCAAGTCTGTGCCCATATTCCCATATAGAAACCTTGACATAGAAGCTTACGTAAAAGAATCTTCAATGATGAGACATTTTCCTTTTCAACAGGAGATGAGGGTGCTGTAAGTACTAACCCTTACTGTTTCACCAGGGTTTTCTTTGCAAAGTAACTCTTGAGAGAGAGTGGAAACTCTGAAATCACCACTGTCTAAAAGGCATGCTACAGAAGTGCATTCTGGGACTGAGAAAGTTCTAGCAAACCTTTATATCTCTCAGAAATCGGTGATGTTCTAGACAGGAATTTATGACCATTGTTAGTAATATGTTCAAGAGTTTTACCTGGACAGGTCTGTTTTTTTCTCTAGATTACCTACAGCCAAAAAATTTCACTGGAAGAAATGTTCAGCAAGAAGAAAATCCAAGGTGGACAGGAGTGTTCAACCAAAACCAATTTTGCTTCTGCAATCATGCATTGCTGTTCCTGGTTTGCAGGTCAAATTGTTGTGTGTTGGGCTGTGAGACAGGATTGAAGTTCAGTACCCAGTTGTAGAAGAGATAAGGATTAGAAACAACACACATAACAGACACCTTTCTCTACACTTCTGGTTTCACTGGGAACAAAATATCTCTGCAAGCCATATCAGACTAAGAGGATATCCTCTTCTAGCACCATTTTGTAGGAATGTCCCAGCCTGCCATTTGGAACTCGGATCTCAGGGTTTCTGGACATCTCCGAATGTGGGGGTGCTGGACATGTCAAAAGCCTGGTTCAGGTCATATACCACAAATCCAACCCTGTACTTCAGTCCCACTGCTTTTACATCCACTATTTCTGTTCAAAGGAAGAGGGGGAGGTGAACCCCCACTGAGTAGACCCTAATTGTACAAGATCTCCTGAATTTAGGCAACGTCTTGCCCCCAGAATCTCTGCCAGCTGGGGTTGTGATTTGTTCTGTGCTCAGTTTAGCTCCAGGAGAGATCCCAGTGCTCTCTTCAGGTTACTTGGTGGACTACTGCCTCACTGGACAGCAAAGCACGGGTGAGTAGCTGGTCTGAGTCATGCCAAGGATTCTTGTCTGGTTTGTCCATCACAAGGACCACCCCACTGCTGTGTTAACAAGGCCTCCCTTTTTCTGCCATGCTGGATCTCCATCCAAGCAGTGCATAGAAATGCATCATTCCTTCCCCAGTCTCCACCTCTCTCTCTCCACCACCTTGGTAACCATCAAAATGTCATTTTGGCCACCAATCAGCAACCTTGTTTGGGGGAAAGAAGAATAAAAAAGTCCAACAAGGGGCTTAAACGCTCCAAACGGCTCTACTTAGTGCAAAATGCCTGTGTGTCCTTTATTATTCCCTCCTCCTTTAACCCTCTCCCTGGTCCTCCCCCCTCGCTTTTCTGCCCTGGCAGCTTGGTCCCTTTTGTACACAACATCCTTCTCCTTTCACAAAACGACAAAGACCCAGTGGGAAGGCGGACACAGGAAATGCTGCAAGCAAGAAAAATCCATCCCCTCCCTGTGACACTTGAGCTGCTGGGGAGGGGAGGTATTGGCATTTCTTATGGGCCTATCGGTATGTTTTGTGTTTTTTCCTTTTTTTTTAAAAAAAAAAGGTCCTTTTTTTCCACATTTCCCTTCCTGTTGATTTGAAAGCAACTGACAACGAAACTTGCAAGCAGAGCATTTTCTCCCCCGCCTTCCTAATCTTTCCTTTCTTTTGCTTTCATAAGCCTCAGTCCCCGCAATGCTTGAAGAGAAGGGGAAAGACTTCATCCTGTTGTGTCTTCTACATGCACATAATGCCCACCTAACTCCATGCAGCAAGGCACTTAAGCAGTTCTGCTGTGACTGACATCCTCCATCCTTACTACACAGGACCTGCATGTGCAAACTTCTGCTGAGATTTCATGTACTACTAACTTCAAGTGTGACCATAGTCACTATGTGAACACAAGGGGAGCTAAAAGGGTTTTATGGAGGAGCTAACATTGCACATTTTGCTACATCGCATATCAAGACAGGACTATTGAATTCCTTGACTTACATTACAATGTCAAGCATAGGCTCAGTGAAAGCGAATTAAATGGCATCAGGTAACAGAACATCTCACGAGACTGGAGTTTGCAGCTGGTCTTATTCTTGTCCATGTAGTTTTGCTGGAGTGGGGTTGTTCCATTCAGATTTCAGTACGGAATGATAATTTCATGCATGAGAACATGCCATAAAATAGTTCAGATCTTGCTTCCAAAAGGCTTTGAGGCTTCGCAGAGGTACTCATTAGCACTGCAGTTGTGCTCTTGAGTAATTCATCTGAGCCATGTACTGACATCTAGGCTCAACTTTTCTAACTTTAGGCCTCGCACTAGCAACTGGAGAGGAGAGCTTGTGCTGGAAACGCATACCAGTGGACAGTGTGGAGGTGAAACCCTTCAACCCTTGGGATTACTTTTGGGTAAGTTTGTCTTTCAGGAGGGTTCTGCTATTAACTCATTGTTGCTCCCTTGGGCGGAAAACTTAGACTGTGTCTGGGATGAAGACCAGTGAGAGAGGGGATACCGCTGCTAGGGGAGACCACACCAAAAAAACCCACTTCAGGCAACATCTCCTTATGGACCTTGCTCAGGCCCAGCTGTCTGAAGGATGAGCCTTGGTCCAAAATCTTGGCACAGCACGGGGTCTGACCAGCAGCCTGCCCTTCTACAAAGGTTAGAGCACAAACCTACAAGCTGGCAGCATTTCTCAAGACTGGTAAGAAATCAGAGAGCCAAAGTCTTTCTGTCCATCACGGAATTGTATTTAACATTTAA
>VWZL01003619.1:0-10946 GCA_013396915.1 Stercorarius parasiticus | reverse complement strand
AAAAAAAAAAAAGAAGTCTGACACCCAATCTCCCAGTACCAGCAGCTGCCAGTATCACAGCAGTTCAGGCTTGACATCTTGGTTTGATCTCTTCTGGTGGCTTCATTTTGCCCTTCCCCAAGCCTGCATTGTCCTGTACCTCTCCCCCCACTCCCTTTCCAAAGACTTGTGGTAACCATTGCCTAGGTAACAGCATCTTGCCTGGTGTGTTTTACTGACTGCAATGCATGTGGGGGCGTGTGCTGTGCCTGCATTCCCAGTGGGATAAGAAGCAGAGATTTGAATACTGTGTGTGGGTGAGAAACTTCTTACGTTGCTTCTGACACCAGCAGAGGAAAGAAGGTCAGCCTCTTGTGTCCCTCTGTAGTGCTTGGTAGCTGCTGTCATGGTGGCTAACATAGGATTTATTGACTTCTTGGGGTCCTGGTGAGAGGGCTAGGAAGGGAATGTCTTGATAAACTTTCTGCCGGCATGCTTGCCCAGGACATCCTTCTCAAATGTGAGTTAGCTATGCATGGTTAAAGCTTTGATTATTCAACAGCCAGCTGGTGGGGAAGCTGATTGACACTTCATTCATACCTTGGGCTTCCTCTGGAGCAAGCTCTAAGTTCGGCAGGGAAAAAAAAACAAACAAAGCACCACAAGATCCATCTCTCAACAAAGATCAAGAGAAGGAGGTCCAGCAATCCAGCAAACTAATCTAAGAAACATTTTTCAGCTGCATGAAGGGTTAATCCGGGCCCAGGGAATGTCAAAAAGTTTGTGTGTCCCATGAAACTTCCTCAAAGCATTAAATTAGGGAAGTTTGGATTTATTTTTGCTGATGTGTGGACAGAGAACCAGGCAAAAGACGGCAAGCAGAAGGTCAAGCGTAGCATAGAAGATGGAATAGAAACAGGACCCACGGAGGCTTTAATTATCTTAGTTATAAAGTGAGCTCGTAACATATTAATGAATTCTTTTTTAAAGATGCCTGAAGCACTAAGTGTTGAATCGACCAGCAAAGGAAGAAAGGTAGATGAGAAGGCTCAGAATTCAGAACTGGTGTCAGAAAAGGCTAAAATGAGGTTGTACGTGCAGAGATAAAGAGGAATAAATTCTAATATAATGTAAAAGATAATTTAAGAAGCAGGTCATGCTGTAAGAGATCAGTAAGCAAGGATGGACAGCAAAGTAGATGGCAATTTGGTCCCACAACGCAGGACTTGTGTCAGGGAGAAAGGGAAGGGAAAGGCCCTCTCGGTTCACTGCCACCTCCCCATGGACCTGCTGCTTGCAGGTTTCCTCAGAAAGTCAGCAGTCAGTGGGTTCGTAGTGGCAGAGCACTCATTGCGTTATTGAAAAAGGGACCCAGGTCAATGGCTGGCATTGGTGAGTAAATGCAGAGAGAGGGGTGCAGAAGGGCTGACCGTGATCCCGTGCTGAATAGCAGGTGGCTGCATAGCCAGGAGGTTGTTCTGCTGGAGCAAAGGTGTGAGCTGTATGAACAAAGCGCACAGAGAAGCAGTCAACCAGGCAATGGAGGTAAATCCATTAGTCTCAGAAACATACCATTTTTCACCTATATCACAGTTCCTTGCTACCAGCTTGGTAACACATCAGGAAAATTCCTGACCTGCGACTTCTTGAAGAAAGTACAACTCCGCTTAGCAAATTTGGCTGTTCGAATGAGAAGTTAATCCAAGTGAACTATTCTGCTGCCAGCCAGGGTCTTCCTTCCACTAAAAATAACTTTTCAGTGCAGAGAAAGGATTTAAAATATTGACACAGGGATATTGGACTCTGGTAACAACTCATATATAATAAAAACCATGGAGTTATCTCAGGACAGTATGGTCAGCTTCCATCTCCCTTGACTGGGAAAGACGAAAACAAGACCTGGAGAGGAAAGGGTTCAAGCCATCACCCAACAACTCAGAGACCCTAACACTTGTGGAAAATATCAGCCAGACAAAAGTAAACCCAAGCGAAAACCAGTTGACCTCTGGCCACTAAACCACACTCCCCAGCATGAAGCCATCTCCCTTCTTTTCCCTTTGCCATGTGGTTGCCTCATATTCCCCCGTTCCCTCTTTTTGAAGGGATGCTCTTCACTTTTTGACTTTTTTCTGATGCTTTTAAGTCTGTTTCTCTCCTCTCTGCAGAGCTTCTTAGCCAAATCCAGTGTGTCAGAGGTGGAGGGGACAGTACCAATCACCAGAAAACACTGTTGAAATTATTTTCCAGTACAAGCTAAAATTAAATAACTCAGCATAGTGTGCCTATCAGTCCTGTGGATTTATTTCCAGCTCAATATTGATTTAAATTGAAAGGGGAAACCCTTGGAAATGAATATAAAGCTCCCAACACGTCTCCAAACTTAAACTCATTCGTAGTGTTCCCCTCCTTCCTTCCTTTTTTATTTTCTTTCTTTCTTTTTTTTTTTCTTTTTTCTTTTCCTTCCTTCTCCTTTTGCCAGGAGTGAAACAACTGCAAGCTTTCACTGATCCTTCTTGTGCCATTCAAGTCAGATTCAGAAGCAAGGCAGCAAACAAGGCCTCAGGGTATAAATCAGACACTGAAGTCCTCTATGTAGGGAGAAAGAAAACAGCTTCAACATGTGCTCACAGTATTGGAAGGGGAAATAAAATTCCTCAGAATTAGTGATTTCTTTCACTTCCCTCTCATTGGGTTTTTGTTTGCATTGGATAAGTATCCTGTGGTTTGCAGCTTGTACACTATTAGATTTCTTCTTTTTGGATTTAATGTCCTGAATAACAATGTCTTTGGGATTCGGATACTTTCTGGATTTTATGAAGACTGGAAATGAAAGGAACTTTATTACACTACACAACAATTACCAATTATCATTCATAACTCTTATTAATCTGGAAGCATTTAGGAACTGCAATCACATGAAAACCTCATTGTGTGACCCCGGGCTGCAGTCCAAGGGCTTATTGCAGAGGCTTTAACCAGGCAGGTGATGGAACACCAAAAGATAATTCTGGTTATCATAATTTCCTGCTGATTACCCCTTACCTATCACCCCTCTGCACCATGGATGTTCTTTTCCCTGGTCTCAGAACTAGAGGCATTTTACCTCATCCTTCCTTACTGATTTCTTGATAATCTTTTATCAAAGCACTCCCTTTCCACTCAGTGCTGCATTCACACACCTTCAGAGCAGAAACTGAATCCTTTGAGGATGTCATTAATGATGAGTCTGGTCTCCAAGCAGTGGAAAAAGGTGTAATGCATAACTTGCCCACTCATGAAATAAAGTGGGGAAAAAATAAAGAAGCAATCACCCTTTCCCCCGTTTATTTTTAGATGGTTGGTCAATGCAAAGGGCAGATACTCAGGTGTCTGTTTTCCTATGGGGGACTTGCAAAAGCAGGAGGAAGCAGCAAAGATGGATGGAAGAATATATGGAAATGGGCTGGAAAAGGATTGGCCACACACGAGATGAAAAATAATACAGGGAAAAGGAAGGAGGAAGAGGATGGCAGGAAGAGGGAGCAGCACCCAAGTTAGGAAGAGGCACTCAGTGTTCTGCCACCTGGTTCCCTGTGGTCCTAAAACACTGATGAAATTTCCAAAGAGAAAAGGTAGTTGATAATACAGCAAATGCTGTTTTTCTCCATCATACACTGGAATCACTCATGAATTCCAGGAAGGGACTTTGAACCTCCTCTAGAAACAGCCTCGGAGTTTGTCTCCTACCTCCATGTTCAGGTGAGGGACGGCAATGACTCACCAGCCACTGACCAGGGATGTTCATGGTCATCACCTGGGGAAGGCAAAGTGCTCCAGTCCCAAGGCTGGGTCCAGCACCCAGAAAAACAGTGCTGTGGGCTCCTGCCCAGGTCCTCTCCCCCCGGAAGTGGTGCTTTGGTAATGCGAGGAAGCAGGTCAGATGGGAAGAGTATCTGTTTTCACTTTTGGCTTCCTTATGCTGTATTATCTGTGACAAATGTGGATGGGGAGCTGAGAGGAGCTGGAAAGTAAGCTGAGATTTTGTTCTGCTTATGAATGAAGGAGGAGAGCGAGTGTCACCCGAATGGCACAACATGTGCATCTGTGGGGTAGAACTGGGAGGGCAGGGTGCGTGGGGAGCAGACACCCTCCCTCCGCGTGTCTGTGGGGTGTGCATCTTCCTCCGTCCCCTGCCTCTCCCTCTCCCACTCCTCCCGAGGTGCCTTTCAGAGCTACTGCTGTGGCAGGTGAGTCAGTGTGACAGCTCAGACACGGGGCAGCCCCCTCAGCTGCCGAAATGCCAGCCAATCTCCCAGCAGACTCAGAGCCCANCCCCCCCCTCCTTCAGCTGGCACGGTGAGTCAGTAATCAAGGTTCCTTTGTCATTTTGCGAGGTGGTGGGGGAGCTGGTGGTGGTGCTGGTGGGCACAAACTACGTGGGGCAAATTAGCTGCGTCCTTGTATAGGTCTTGCATTTCTTTCCCACCTTGGCTGAAAAAGCCCCACAAGGGCAGGAGTGGGGACAGAGCGTGAAAGAAAAGAGGGGAGCAAACAGTCCCACCGATTTTTAACATTCTCCTTTCTGATTCACAGCACTCTTAAATAGAGACCGAGATCCTTCCCCGTTAATGAGAATTATTCAACAAAAGCCCGAGGGGTTAAGAGGAGAATAAAAAAAATCACAGTACCAAAGTCCTGGCAGCACTTGGAGAAGCTGGCGGGCAACAAGCATAACGTCAGCCCCTTTGTTTGGTGTCTCTTTGCTGAGGTGGGCTGCATGCTGTGGAAAACATGACAGCAGCAAGAAAAGAGGTGAGGGAAGGAGGGGAGTGAAGGAGAGGACAAGGCAGGGTGTAGAGGGGGTTGGAGTTATATCACTGGCAAGGGAAAGGGAAAGAAAGCCCTGGGCAGAGGGGAGACAGGCAGGTACCGCTGAGGGGAAGGAGACAGCCCAAAGCATGTTGGGGGGTGATGTGTAGCAGAAAATCAGCCAGTTCCTGCTGGATGATCCCTTAGACATATTTGAATGAGTTTTTCCCTGGAATAACACAACAGTGGTGGTGGGTCGGAGCAAAGGACGGTGCAACCCTGAGCAGCCAAAGCAGGTGTCATAGGGAGGACAACAGCAGAGTAAATGCACTGGAACATGTCCCTGGGATACACAAACCCCAGCAGGGATCACAGACTTTCTGAACAAGAGCTGATGTGATGGTACCAGGCAACACCATTTGGATTTTTCTCCTGTGACTTTATCCAAACACTTCTTAAACCCATGCAAACACCAGTGGCATCATCCAACAAAGAGCCTCCACAGTTTAGCACAACCTGTGTGAAAAAGTATCTCCTTCTGTTTGTGGTGGTCTCCTTGTATTAGAAGCAAGTGTAAAAGACCATCCCCTTATTCAGCATCTCTTGGCCCCTCATGATTTTATGGCCTGCTTGTGTTCCTTCTCAGTCATCATTTTTCCAAGCCACTGAGTCTTTTGGCACAGCATAGTGGTCTCCCTCACACTGCAGGACACTTCACGACAACTGAAGCATCAGTGGTGTTTATCATGGCCTTGGGGTTTGTGTGGTGCTCAAGGGATGGGCAAGCCGGCAGAGACATTCCTTGGGTGCCAAATCAAGCACCAGGGCAATCGTCCCACAGGAATCAGCATGGGAAACTGCAGAGTTGTGTAGATAGGATGCAGTCAGAGAAGGTATGGTATGAAACATCACTGGTCCTGTGATCACATTAATGCTCTTTCTTCTGTACCAGCTCTGCCTTGAAGCACTTTTTCCCACCACTTTCCCTCTGTGTGTGTACATGTCTTTGTGTAAAAATCCAGGTTTTTAGGGAAAAGTAGAGCAATCATTGTCCAGAGCTTTCAGGAAATTGTCAGTTTGTGATTTCTCATTTAGATTAAGTTGCTGCCTGCCATGCAGCTACCATAAGCACATTGTTCTTCCCATGGACGTGAGCAGAAATGGGCTCACCCTTCCCTCTGCCTCTTTTGTTTGAAAATTATTGTCTTTTCTGTGTCAGTTTTCTGTTGGATCAGTGAGTGGAGCAGTCATTGCGTGTGAGTACACTTGCCAGAGTTGACAAGCGGAAAGCTGTGTGAACACACCACCAAGGACATTGGAGCAAGTGGGACTGTCCCTTTTGGTGGCAACACAAAACCAGTCTTTGATTTTCTCAAGCTGGCAGCAAACTGCACCTTTCATTGGTGAGTGGTGCTGAAATACTGGAGGAAGATATTCCAAGACCATACCTCTTTGAACAGTGAAATCCCCTGGATTTGTCTCTTGATTGGCCCAGGGTATAACCAAAGCTTTCCTTTCATTTCATAATACCTTTCTGATAATATCTTTCAGATATGAACTTCTTAGTATCTAATAAAAGCTGATATGCAACAGACATTTCTTTGGATGAGATCACTGACTTTCCTCCAATTATATGTGTGTGTTGAGAGTTGTCTGAAATTAGTCAAAGAGTTCAGAAGCTATTTGGAACATGAATAGGCAGAAACAATCACAGTCTCACCAGTGTGAGCCTGGTTTTCCTGGAAAAATGAGTCTAAAAATGTTGATAGAGAGGAGGGAACATGAATAGAGAAGACAGGGTTGGACCTGCTGCAAAGGACAGCAAGGACTCCTTGGGACAGTGACCACAGGGATTGTTCATGAGGAAGAATGGGACAATAAAGTGGTATCGGTTGCCCTGGCTAGTATGGAATAAAACAAGGGTTTAAAAATTGCAGGAGGTATAGTGAAAAGGGACGAGGAGCAGCAAACACTTGACCCTCCATGGGGAAGCTGGTTGATGGATGCTAAGAGGCATTCGCATGTTTTTTACATTTTGACTCTATTCTAGGGGAAAATTTACACCTCAAGTTTTTCTAACACTGAAAAGGGTATTTTTATTACAATATATTTTTAGTTAATTGTGTATTGATTTGCTTTTTATTCCAAAGTAGAGATTAAGAGACAATTGATAGTTTGATTAAATTACTAACTTCTGTAATTGCTAAATTGTCCAAAGCAAGAGGAAGATACTAATGGAACATTCTCTGTGTATATATCTGAAGGACGGTTGGGATTCTTTTCATCAGCTATAAAATTCTTCTGACCTATAGCTCAGCTAACCTCACCTGTTGATGACAGTGGTCTAGTGCTTACTTATGCCAAATCATATCATGCTCCAGTGGGTACCAGTGACACCATGACAATAATGGAATCAGTTGTTGAGTGGCTTCTGAGCAGAGCTCAGGGGTGGACCCACATTGATTTCTTTTCAGTTTGTTCCTTCAATTGTTTGTTTCTTTATTGACCTATTATGTATTTTTCTCCTCTGCTCTTTCATCTCAGGTGCACCCACCTGAATTACTTTCTCCGTTATTTTGCTGTAAGTTTCTGAATGCCACTAAAATGCAGCAATAAACATGCTATGGAGGTCAATATTTTTGTTGGGTGTAGGATTGGGTGAATGCACACCCGCACCCAAGCTTCCCTAAGGCTGACAGACAGGTTTACAGGCCAATTCTTTTAACACGCAAAAACAACTATTAAAATTCCAGGGTGTTTGTTGTTGTTTTTCTAATTTATATTATTGAGCAAAATGTGACTACATTATGCTTTGTGCCACTTTAAAATACTTAGTCAGAGATAATTTCTTCCCGAGGAACCTGCAATCTGAGGAGACAAGATGAACACACACAGAAGCAAGGACGGGAAGCTTATTATCCTTTTAGTGATGAGGATTTGAGGTTTTCAGTAGAAAAGGTCAGCATCTTTCAGGGGTGACTCAGCCCAGCTTAGATCTGAGTCACTTCTCATGCCCATCTCTCTTTATGGAACACAGAACAAGCCAAAGACAATGTGGTTCCTCCCATAGACGTCTCCAGATGTATCTTTAAAGATTATATCCTTAATATTTGTGTACAGATCAGTTACGTAAGGTGGAAACAGGTCTGAAATTTCCTCCAGGCTTCTCCATGCATGTTTGGGCACTTAAACACCTTCAAAGCTCTCTCTTGAACCACTAACCAACCCAGTCCCAAGAGAAGCAGGGAGAGCCCTCCAAAGACAGTGATAAGAGGCTGCATGTTGGAAGCAAACATGCAGTTCTGATTTTGTGCGTAATTTTTACCAGCTAAACAGTTAAAAATATCCAACATTCTTCCTTTTATTTTTTTTCCCTTCCTTTGGATGGAATCATCATTTGTGTGCATTCATCCACATAACACTCTTAACAGAGCTGTTGAGCTTTTTATAGAGATCAATAAAACTTAAAAGGTGGAACAACTGTGAGTTTCTCAAGTCCCTTACAAAAGGTTTACCCAGGGCTGGGGTTGCTGACCCCTTTGGGGTGATTGTTAGGAGAATAAAAGCCTAGGCGAGGACAAAGGCAAGGGAGTATGGGACAGAAAAAGGGAATTGTGGAACTTCTAGTGCAAGAAAATGCCACAAATGTTAAAGTCGCTGGAAAGGTCAGAGCTACAAGCTGCATAAAACAGGGGTAAGTCAGGCTCGTAATGAGTAAGGGCATAAATTGACACATCTTTGTACAGGGAAGGGAATGAGAGGGTTGGGAAATTACCTGTGAAAGCAGGTGATGGTGGATCCAGACTTGTATAATAGTGGGGGGGGGGTGGTATTTAGGGCTTCACTTCCTGATGTACATGGATGCACTTTCTTTAGGCATTGGTTTAGTGAGGGGAGGAAAGGACGTCCTTGGGATCCATGATGCATTTAGCAAAACTAGGTGCCAACATTGTTTACATCCATGTCCTCCTGCCACCTCTCTAGTCCAACAAGGACTGTGTCGGCCCCTTTGCTCACCAGCTCGCTGCTGAAAAATTGCCAGCTGCATCTCAGGAGCCTTCGTCCTCTCATTCGTTTCACTTGCTGGCAGATGCATGGTCTCATGCAGTCAGATAAGTCACACGCCTACTTTTGTGGAGCAGGTCTGAAATTTCATGTATGCTTGTGGCCCGAAAGTGCTGCCTGGATATTAGAGAGCCATCATTACCTAAATGACATCTGATATCTGTCATGGTTTAACTCCAGCTGGCAGCTAGGACCATGCAGCCACTCCCTCACTCCCCCCATTTTGGACGCAGGAGAGAATGGGAGGAGTAAGTGAGAAAAAAACTCGTGAGTTGAGATAAAGACAGTTTAATAAGTAAAGCAAAAGCTGCATACGCAAGCAAAGGAATTCATTCACTACTTCCCATTGGCAAGCAGGTGTTAAGTCATCTCCAGGAAAGCAGGGCTCCATCACACGTAAGGGTTACTTGTGAAGACAAATGCTGTGACTTCAAATGTCCCCCCACTTCCTTCTTCTTCCCTCGGCTTTATATACTGAGCATGATGTCATACAGTATGGAATATCCCTTTGGTCAGTTGGGGTCAGCTGTTCCAGCTGTGTCTCCTCCCAACTTTTTTGAGCCCCCCAGCCTACCCACTGGTGGGGTGGTATGAAGAGTAGAAAAGCCATTGACTGCTCAGCAACAACCAGAACCACCAGTGTGATATCAACACCATTTCTCATCCCAAATCCAAAACATAGCACTGTACCGGCTGCTAATAAAAAAGTTAACTCCATCCCAGTTGAAACCATGACAATATCATAACAGTAAAATCAGATTTGATTTAGCCCTCATAAGCCTGCTCAGTAATTGCATTGACCCCAGTACAAATGTCAGACAAGCTTTCATCCATCCATCTTCACCATATTGCCGTACAGAAGAACTTGGTAGTACACACCCAGAGTTACTGGTGCTGAGGAGAAACAAGGGTCATATCTCCAGATGCCCAGACCATGAGTCCTTACGCATCACTAAAGTGACAGTAGTGAACATAATACACTTACCAGAGGGGCAGACAGCAAGAATGTGGCAACCAGAACAGGCAATTTGATGTTGTACAGAAAAGCAAGTCTGATTAGATAAGTTCAATTCATCTAATTCAGTTCCAGATCTTAGCAGCACAGACACCCTTCCTTGCCAACTTGAAAACTCATATATGCATGGGAGGGGAAGGACAGTGAACTTCAGGACCTCCAGCAAAGGTAAAATTACATTTCAGACAGAAATTCAGGCTATCTTATTTTGCCTAAAATACTTTTTTCTTCCATAATGCAGAACAGAGCTCTTTAGAATGGAGTTCAGCCTGCTCGGGGCATTGTTCTGAGCATAAAATTCAGACCGTGCTTTTCTGAAAAATGCAGACCTGGGTCAGAATTGGAAATGTCAGATCTGGAGTTGAATTCTTTTAAAATCTCAGAGTGCCCAAATTTGGAATTCTTGTTTTGATCTCTTTTAGAGAAAACGGCTGAGGCTGAAGCTTCTGCTTCTTTCTGAATTGATGTATATTTGGAAATTTTTTACTTTTTATGGTTTTGCAAAAAAAGAAGTGCCCTACCAAGAGGCTTAATCATAATTTTGATACAATTTGCAACTTATTGTCTAAACATTTTAAAGATTCAGTTTTCTTTTTTATTATTTTCGTCCATATTAGAATCATACAATGGTTTGGGTTGGAAGGGACCTTAAAGATCATCTAGTTCCAACTCCCCTGCCTTGGTCAGGGACACCTCCCACTAGACCAGGTTGCTCAAAGCCCCATCCAGCCTAGTCTTGAAACACTTCCAGGGGTGGGGCATCAACAACTTCTCTGGGCAACCTGTTCCAAAATATTAGTAAAAATATTAGTGAAAGTAATAGTTCCAAATCTGCTTTGAAATAGGTTAATTTGATACCCATGATGGATTTTGGAAGGATGTAAGGCAAATAATATGTTCTCATGATCCCCTAAGCAGTGTCTTTGCATGGAACACTTCTGAGAATACCCTTCTCAGGGTGCATGAAAGGGAGATTGATTGGTGGAGCCACACCCTGCCATCCTTAGGGAAAAAGCAGCAGGCAGAGGCTCTGCAAGAGGTAAAGGATCCTCTGCCCTCTTGTCACCAGATAGAAAGAGGGGAACTAGGAGAGGATGGG
>VWZL01003617.1:31218-68007 GCA_013396915.1 Stercorarius parasiticus | reverse complement strand
CCCCGGCCCCCCGGGGCTGGCTCTGCCTCCCGCGGGTCCCCTCACGGCCCGGCCCGGTGAGGGCAGGCGCCCCGAAATGGCGGCCCCTGCCCTGCTGTTACCTCAGGGACCGCTGCCTCGCTTTCCCTTTTTCCCTCCCCCTGCCCCGAGGCGATTAACGGGGTGATTTCGGTGAGGGTATTAGGCGGTGAGCGACGGGCGCCGTCGGCCGGACCTAACGGAAGGCGCTCGGTTTTTCCGCCGCCGCGGGGACGGCTCCGGCCGCCTGGAAAAATTAAATTAAAGGACGCGGTGTGCCTGGGGCGNTGGGGCGAAGTGGTGGGTTGGGGGGGGGGGCGGCGGGGACACCCCCCCGTCCCGGCTTGAGGCGGGGTCTCGCCGCAACCTCCCCTCGGGGCGGCTCCTGACGAACCGCCCTCCGTGAAACCTGCCCCGGTCACTGCACGGCCCTTTAACAGTAGAAAGTTTCAACTTCTCTGGGAAGCTGAGGTAGCGCGGGTGTAATTGCACTGTGTATTTCTAATCAATCAAATGCACGTTAAAAAAAAAAACAACCAAAACGCTGGGGAAGGTCTTGCAGAGCCAAGGCTTTTTGTGTCCTCAGCTTTCCGAGTTCTATTGCGAAGGGATTTCACTGGGGTTGTTGCGTGTGGTTAAAAAGAAAATGTTAAGAAGGCATGGTAGTTGACAGGTAGCTTTATTGGTTAAGATTCTTGTAAAACTTATAGAGAAAACAGATGTTTCCCTTCAAAAATGTGTGTTGAAATCACTGGTTATATTAGGAGTGAGTAGGAAGCATCATTTTAACTTTTTTTTTTGCTTTGCTTCTAGCTTTTGAGTTTTTCAGTAGCTCTTCTACGCATCAAAATACTTTTTCTGCCACACTTTCACACAGTTACTAGCTGCCAACAATGTTAAGTACTGGATTTGAGGACTGCTTTCCTTGTGAAAGGACTAGCAAGACTGGGACTTTATAGGTATGGGAGGATAATAAAATACAGGGGTGTTAGGTTAAGACTGCTCTCAACAGAATACATAACATCTCCCAGTTTGCTTCCACTAAAATACTGGCTTTTAAGTCTGAGTACTTATTGAAGCTGACGTTCAAAGCCATGCATGTAGTGGAATTGTTAACTAAAAATAGAGGAAAATCTCAAAAATGCGGTTGGATCCAGGAAAGGTGCTCAGTTGGCATGACCCTTCAAAGCTCTACAAAATGGACTGTATCAAAGGGTTATTTTTATGAAGGGAGTATTCATTGCTTACAAATGAGAGTGCAGGAGAAATAATTGTAGTACCTGTTATTTTAATTGCTCAGCTCTTATGTCTTCATTATGTGTTTTGTTTAAGCATTCGGTAAAGAAAAAGACAAAGAAAAGAAGTTAGACGATGACAGCACTAGTACCACAGTCCCTCAGTCAGCTTTCTTGGGCCCAACATTATGGGACAAGACACTGCCATACGATGGAGACACTTTCCAGTTGGAATACATGGACCTGGAAGAATTCCTCTCAGAAAATGGCATTCCACCCAGCCCAAACCAGCATGAGCATAGCCCACACCAGTCAGGTCTCCAGCAAGCTACCTCAGCATCACCTTCTGTCATGGACCTCAGCAGCAGGGCTTCTACTTCAGTCCATCCAGGCATGGTGTCGCAGAACTGCATGCAGAGCCCGGTCAGACCAGGTAAATCATCCCTAAGAACTTCCTATGGATTTTGGCATGAGCCCTCCTCCCCACTGTAAATCACCACGTCTCCCGGTATGGTTGACAGGTAGCTTAGAGAGGGTCAATATGATTCAAGTCACTCACGCTCCAAAAAAATAAAAATAATAGCTCTAGGTGTTGCTAAGTTGCTCCACAGGGATTTTTGTGTAAATTATGTAAGGAAACTAGGAATTCCAAGGAAACTTGCCTATCTTCTTTTCTTTGTTGACAGCCTAGCTATTAGCAAGTAAAAAGACCTCAAACAGAATAGTAATGCATAGATGCCGAGGTGTTAAATGAACAGGGAGGAGGACTGTGAAAGAGAATATTCATTTGGCTGGTATTCGATGTGAGAACACAGGAATAGGCAATTATTTTGAAGTTGAAACATAAAGACAGTATTTCCTGTTTGAAATTTTGGCCATAGTCTTATTCTCTATTGGGCAAAGTAAAATTTGCCACAGTACATGGGGCAGGAACTAAATTTTGGAGCTGCTTTGCAATCTTGCTTAAATTAGCATAGACTGAGTGTAACTGACTTGAGTTGATAAATTGTATCTATAGTCACCTTGAGCTGTAGGCAAAGAAAACAACGTGGAGTCCAAGTTCTGATTGTAATGCATGATTCAAACCCGTTTGATGTCAGTGGAAGTCTTCTATTAGTTTATTAGCACTTGAAATCATCCCTTTAGAGACACTAGTCTGAATCCAGAATAACTGCTCTGGCTTGACACCAGCATGGCTGAGATCATGGTCAGTGGAATAGTGTCAACATTGGAGTTTGGAAAACATGGAACTTTGTCTTTTTTTCTTAAAAAAAAAATAAAAATAAAAAGACCAAGGGTAACTTACTTATTGTGCTCTTCTGCTCACACAAGATTTGGTAGAGCAAAGTGTGCTCTTGGGAGCAGGAAACCACTCCTCTCCCTTCTGCTTGATCGTTTGCCATGCTCAGCGTGCGAAGTCATTGTCAGAATCATCTGATAAGGAGGCAAAATAAATAAATAGAAGGACAAAAGTTGTGGAGCAGGATGAAATAGAAAAGTCTTACAAGCCTGCAACATTCCTTTCTCATTAAAAAGAAAGAAAACACCCCTCAAAAGACCCCAAACCTGTCAACAGACTCCTTGGCCCTAATTCAGAAGTGTGTGTTTAGTTGTGGATTTGATTTACTTTATGTGGATTTGACTTTGTTTTGTATTTCAGTTTCAAGGCATTTCATAGTGAACTACTAACTTATAAGGGCTTCTGAAGTTAAAATATATTTGGACTTGGCAAGAGCAGAACAAAACCCTTGCTTTTTTTGAGCCAGTTTTTAAAAATAGTGCATATATGCACACCATTTTCTGTCACATATGCACATGTGAAATTAAAAGCAGATAATCTGTCCTCATTCTTTTTTTCAGAGGAGCCTGGTTATGAGCCAGGCTTTTAACGATCACCTGTCAGAACTTATTTGTAATCAGCTGTCCACATGACTTTTCAACTCATCAGTTTTTTTTTTGAGTTTTTCCTGAGCTCTTTGCAGCTCAGGGTTACAAACTTTTCTCACTAGAAACTGTACACTTTTTTCACTGTTGTAAAAGAAGTCATGTCTCTTGGGGTAGGATAAAACATCTAAATTTGCAGGTATGTTTTCCCCATGCCGTCTTACTTTAAGAATAGTACAATTTTTTTTTTGTTAAATACCTTTTTTTTGAAAGGAAGCTCATTGAATTTCCTAAAATATTTTCTTCCCCCCATTACAATTAACTGTAATCTGGTTTATCATCAGGTTGTTGAAATGTTTATGTGCTGTCATGTAAAAATCTTACTTTGACAATCTGTTTTGAAGAGAAGATCATCTTAGAGTTTAGCATTTGAGCAAGTTTTAAAATAAGACAGTATACATTTTAAAAGACAAATTTTTAGTAAAAGTAAAACTGAGAATTTACGGTTTTCATAAAAGTGCCAAGGCAAACATGCTGCTTTGAAATATGAAAGTTAGTCAGGAGGTAAATGTTAAAATCATTATAATAGAGCTTTTTGGTTAATATATCTTAAGACTTTTAAAAAATGTTTTTTAAACTGTCACATGAAGGAAGGTTTTCTTAATTGGTGTGATCTACCGTTCCAGTATGCATGGCTGTTGTAATTTGTATTACTGTAATAAACCCAAGAACAAGTAGTATAAAGTATACAATTTCAATAAAAATTAATTCCACATGATCTTACTATTTTTAGGAGAACTGAATTTTTTAGGTGATAGTAATTCTCCTAAAAATATTTTGGTGTTGTAGCCTCTGAATTTTGTCGTATGATGGAAGCCTGTTTGGGCATATGGCTGAAGGAAGGGTCAAATCCTGCAGTGCTTATGTCCCTACTTTAAATGGCTCTGCAGCATTTAGCATCAGTGTTATCACGTGCAGTTGGTCAAAAGTCCTGTACCTGCATGTTCCGAGTATGGGGGAGGATGTGCACATGCATGTGGAACACCGAATGTGACTTATGTGCGTACATCGTGTATCTTGGGCATAGAAAGTCTGTAGAAGAGTGGCATAAGGAGATTTAATTTTTGTGTGTGTGTTGAAATACAAGCCTTATCTGTCTTTAGAAGCTAATGGTATTGCCCAAATATGTATTTTATACCATCTCTGGAAGAGATCTGGAAATCTGCAGGGGGATTCACTGAGAAGTGTGTCATCAGGCTCAGCAAAGCTGAGCTGACCCTGACAGTAAACATGACATTACAGAATTCTCACTGGCTTTATTTTGTTTCTCAAAGGTAAAAAGATATAACAACAAAAACATTCCTTATAAATTTAACTTAATTCTGGATTTCCAGCTTGTATGTTCTGGCTGATGGAAAAAATGTTTAGGCTCTGCAGTTTCTCTGTATCGTAGCAAAGAAGAAAGCAAGCACCTACTTTCCCATAAATTCCTGTTCAGGGAATATACCTATAGCAAATACTGGTTTTCTTTTTAAAGAGGGTGGACATAGGGTAATGCTGTTGCAAGATTACAATGTGATGTATTTCTTTTTCACAGTACCAATTTTGTTAATAAAAAATAGTATTTTCATTTATTTTACATTGCAGACCGCCATTCATTGTAATGTGTAGACACATTGGAAACTTTTTTTTTTCTCTCCCTGTATTGGATGCTGCTTAGTTGGTTGAAATCTGTAGTCTCCCTCAGAAAAACAGATCTTATAAAGCTAGCTTCTAAAGTAACCCACTACTGCAAACACACTTTCTTTGTTCTTAATCTGTTGCAGACTTGTGATGTCTTTTGGCAATTTTTTGGTGGAATGTAAATATCCATTTAACTGCGTAGTAGTTTAAGGAAATTGGGAGTATTTTTAGCTGTTTGTATGTAAAGGGAGGTTTGTTTTTTGCAGGTGACTTGGTGGTGGTTACTTTTACCTGTCTCTTTTCCCTGTGTAACCCTAACTTGGATGAATGGGGCAGCTACTGTAAAGGGTTTGAATGGAGTGAATTAGGGTTCATAAGCATCAGCTGAGTGTGGTGGAAGACCCTAATTAGAAGGTTTTGGGGATTTTTGTGGTTTAGATCTGAATTTTCTCTTTGCCCTCAAAGCTTGGATGTAGGGCTGTGTCACGGGGATGCTGCTGACACCGTAATAACCCATGTATTGTTACTGCCCTGCTCCTTGAAGAGAGTAGAGCTGTTGGAGGCTTTGAAAACCTCCCTCATTCTTTGCGTTCCTATGACAGTGGTTTTTAGTCTATGTTGCCTGGATGGCTGGGTGCCTTAGACTACTTGCAGAGATCTGCCAAAGATTATTTAAGGAAAGAAAAAAAAGAAAACCAAGCTTTGTAATCTGCTGCAGAAATGCACCTAGGTGNACAAAGATTTTATGAAATGCCATGTTTTATTTATTCAGCAGAGATTTCATCTGGAGTACGGTATCCATTACCTTTTACTTCTTACATATATACTGAACTGTAGTGATTGACGCTAGGCATGATTGTGTGGTTTTCGGCATTTTCTTTTTAACTCCTGTTTGTGATAGGCACAGCAGCCAGCTGGGAGAGGTTTGTTCTTGCTCCATCCAGCCTCTTGACTGCATACTGGGGATGACTCGCTGAAGGGGGCAGCCCACAAAAGGGTGTGTGTGCACAACACTCTCTTATTGCAGTCTTCCTTCCCCTGTGTTTCTTAACGTGACCTCCTCTTCCAGCACAGCCTTTGTAGTGTGAAGAGCAGCATTCCCAGCAGCCAGCTTGTATGTGGAATATCCTCTACTAAGCTTTAATCATTGTTTACAAGGAGTTACTAGGTGCTGCATGAGCCGCAGCGTGAGCCCCCTCTCTTAGAGTCTACCTCTAGCACCAAGAGGAGCTGGGAATTTCCTGACCTTTGTTCTCCCATGTGACAACATGGGAATGACTGGCTAAACCGTCAGGCAGGCTGGTACTGAGAGCTGGTCTTCACATTGACTCTCACGTGAGGCTCTGGATGGCTGTTGCCTGCATGACCATGTGCTTTAGGCACGTGGCAGTCCCCTGTGCAGTCTGCTCAGCATGGCTTTTGCTAGAGCAGCAGGCACGCACGCCTGTGTGCTCCTGCCATTACCAGCCCATGCCGAAATTGCAGTGAAATGGAAAAGCTTCGCTCCAGACTGCCACGACAAGAGAAATGCAATATGCAGACAAGCCTCAGAAAACTGCTTTCTGGATCAAAGGAAGATGCAAAATATATTCAGGCAAATATTAAAAATAGCCTGTCACATGATAACAGGGGAAAAACTGCTGAACGCACAAGCCTTGTTAATGCTAGAAGCAAGAACACTGTGTCTCCTTCAAGAGATCTAATTTTAATATTCACTGTTAAATGTTGATTATTGGTTAAATAATTGCTTGACTGCATGAAAGAACTTGAAATTAATTCAGAGTTCAAACAATAAACAGCATGAAACATCTTGGGGTTTACACTATACTTTTAAAATATACCTGGCTTGCCTCTTCAGTTCTCATTGTGAATAGTTTTTTCCACACTGATAGAGCTACTTAGGCAAGTAAGGGCTATCCAGTGTTAGGAAGAGGATACACAGAGGGAACAAGTAGGGTTTTCTGTCCCCTTAGGAGGACATTTCAAGGATGTCTGAGTGTCAAACTTGTTGCAATTACCTAGGAAAAGTACAATGTCTTTCTCAGAGCTGTGTTTCCCGTCTCAAAGTGTGTTGGGAGAGTGTTTGATTGAATGATTCTCTGGTGCAATGATTTGATTTTTAAGAAGCGAGTACACCCTGGAGTCTTTCATAAAACAATATGTTATAGTTAAGAGAGAAGACCTCATCAGGAGATGTATACGAAGAAGACATATTATCTGATTAGATGAAGGTACTAGGAAACACATTGAATTGTTCAATCTCTACATGTTTATATGACAGCAGATTGGCAATTGTGGGAACTAGCAGTGGCCAGATTCTGCCCAATTAATCTCAGCAATGAGTACTTTCCTCCTCATGCGGTCTGGCTGATTTCAGTATTGCTCAGCAGGCAAGCAGCTTGTTGACTGCTCTCCATTAACTCCTAGGTGGAGCGGCAAAATGTCACCATTCATTCTCTTGTCATTCATCTTTCTGGATGTTTTTTTTTTTTTTTTAAGGGGGGGGTAACAGCTCTTGGTGTGCCAGTTGAGTTTTCTCAGGATGAATGAACATAGTTCTCATTGGTAAAGAGGACTTTAGAGAAATCAGAAGCTTTGTCGGCTGGCAGTACACTATGGAGCTATTTAGTATTTATATCACACAAGCATGATCATAAGTTTCCTTTTTTTAAAGTCTTTACTTTCATAACAAATAAAATATATTTTCAATATTTTGTCTGAATTCCACAGAAGACTCTGATGATCAGTAAAGAGTATTTCAAATCAGTTTTATTCAAGAAAATCTGTGGTTTGATCTCTTGTACATTAAATAGATAATGAAAGCTCTGGAAAAAATACCTACTTAAACCTCAAATCTGTTCCATTTAATGAGTTAGTATAGAAAATGACTGTAAAATGCACAACTGTGTCAAAACTAATGCATGACAAACAGATTTTGTAGCTTGTATCACCATTTAATTTTTTTTAAATGAACAAATGCTATTAAAGAAGCTGTCTATTTATCACAAAGCTGAATTTGGTCCTGAGAGCTTCAGAGGTAACGAGGGGAGAGCTGAAACAGGTAGGTAAGGCAGCATGTGTTGCAACTTTTTTTTTTTTTCTTTTCTCTGGGGCTCTTCGTAGCACTTCAGCTTTACATAACAGAGGTACTATCTGTCAAGCTTTAAACTAATATGCGTTACTGTTCAGCCTCTCACACTTCTGAGACGGTTGAAGCTGTTGTACAGTTATGCTTCCCTGTCCTGTTCTCTGAACTAAGTCTTGCCAGGGCTAAATTTGGCCCAGATTTTCATTGTACGCCATCCAACACCATTGCTTAGCTTCTCTGATGTGGCATGCTCTTGCTTCAGGGTTCTCTGCTCAACTTTGGGAGGAACAGCTTTAGCTCTTCATCTTACTCGTATTCTCTTGCTCGTATTATTTGCCATTTAGTGAAAACAGGCATTGAGGATCTTGAAGCTCTTTGCTCGTGTTTTCATGTTGCATCAGGGTCCTAGAAAACTCAGATCCTTATTAACTGGAACACAAATCTAGATTATAACTGAAACAAAACTTGACAGGAGCCCACAGATGGATGTATTAGCATGCTTTCACTCCAGCATCTGTTTGTAGTAAACTACAGCAATAACTCATCTGTAACAAAATGTCATTCTTAGATATGTAGGTGTATAAGTGGAGAGGCAAAAATACATAGTTTGTAAAAGACTTGTTGAGGATGGAGAATGGTTTAAAAAAAAAAAAAAGAGTTCTTTTCCAATTAGCCTTAGGGAGCTCAGCTTGCTATAAATTCTTTGTTCTGGAACATGGCTGTGGACAATAGGTCAAAGATTAAGTAATTCATTACAGAACTGGTTGGTACTCCTGAATTTAATAAACAAATGAATGAACAGGGTTCTCTATCCATAACATGATCCATTACTTTGTGTGGCAATGATTGGATCTTAAACTTTTTTAAAAACGCTTGCAAGGCTCCCCACTTACTTAATTCATGTGTGTGGACGTTGCTATATTTGAGGTGAGCTGCTAACTTAGCAATAATGATACAAGTGAAAGCACTCAAAACAAAAATTAAATGCGGTCCTGCTAGTAACTGCTTATAACTTGAGATTCTAAGGAGGTGAGGAAGGAAATTGTAGATTGCACTTTGAATAACTGAAGGAATGATAATGTGAAACTTCTAAACACAAAATACTCCTGCAGAACTCTGTTTGACAGCACAATCAATATTTTTAGCACAGCGAGATTACTGAAATAACAGCGCTAAACCTTCTTGTAGAAGAGTGCGTTACTCAAGGCTGCAGAATGTAAAACACAGGCTCAAAGTGAGAGGGCTGCATTGAAACAGAGGAGGTGACTTAAAACAATTTAGTCACTTTTACAAACTCTCCATTTCAACATTTGGAAATGAGTCCTACTCCAGCAAGAAGTCTGGCTTAGAAAACAGTCATGCACTGAGCTTCTAGTGCTTGTTAAGTAGGAGCTAAGCACTGAAAACCAAATCATGTTCCTCATCAGAACAGAGAGGGTTAAACTGACTTAGTTTGACGAACCCTGCAGCAATCAGACATACCACTGTTCCTTCTTTCTTTGTGCTCCATAGTGGAAATATAGATGTTACTGACGTCTGTAATCCCTGCCGCTGTGGCCCCTTGTTGCAGCATGGGGCGTTTGGCCGCTTTATGTATGTAACTCTTGCAGCTCTGTTGCTTGCTGTGATAGATGAGTGTTGGGGTACTTTTTTTGCCTCGTTTGCTGTGAAAACAAACCAAGTGCAGTCATGCTAGGTACGTGTGGCCTCTTGCATATTCCTGCTTCATGATTTTTGAGTATATTGGCTGATTTTAACCAAATGTGTCGAGAAAGTTGTGGTTCTGAAAGAATAATTACGTTGCTAAAATTTCATGAAAATGGGTGAGTGGATAGGGTGGGAATATGTTACTGAGCAGGAAGAGCTGTAATGTAAATGTGCATTTTCTACATCAGTGAATTTACATAAGACCTTTAAAATGCCTGATCTGTGTGAAATGCTTCTGGGAAAGCTGACACCTTTCTGGACACCATGAGATGTCAATTCACTTTAAGAAATGAATCCGCAAGAAACCAGGTTTAATTGGTTTAGTGTGTGTTGAGGTGGAGTGTCACAAACTTTTCTCCACCATTGTTCTCCCTTTAAAATCATCAGCTTCTGGAGCCTTGTGATTATATGAGACTCTAAGGTTTTATTTAAAAAGAGAAGTTGAGAAAACCAGCTATAAAGTTTGTAGGGAAGATCTCGAAAGCACTGAACCTAGGCAATGGAACAATCTTCCTCCTCTCCAAAGTCGAGCACAATTATTTTGCCTAAAAATTTTCTGAACTTTTATGGAATCTTGCTATATCCAGTCCCTCTTGTGCAGCAGAAGTCCCCCAGCTCCGCTGCCCTGCTTGAAACTACCTTGCAGTCAGCCAGCTTCAAATGTGAGGCCTGTTATCACAATTATTGTAGTATCGCATGCAGGCAGGTGTCCAAGTGACCTTGTGTATGCGTCTTGCCATTCATTCTTTACCGCGCGCTTTGGCCGGGGCGCCGGGCACAAAGCTGCCTTTTGCGGCTTGCTCTCATCGGCAAAACTTTCCACTCTGCCAGCGGGGTCTAGGGTGGAGGTGGGTTAGAAGTGAATGAGAAACAGGGGAGAGTGAGAATGGGCTAAAAATGTTGAGGGATCAAAGAGGAAAAGTAGGTCGTGGCAGGGTATGTGTGCTGGGAGGAGGACTGGGGGGAGCACAAGCCAGGGGAAGATTTGTTTTCCTATTGGCTTTTCAAAGTTGTGCAATTTAAGAATTGGATTAACCTGATATGACTTTGTTTTTCTGCCAGATTAGATATGTTGAGTTTCTTGGCATTGTGAGTTGTACAGTACATTGTGTGCTGTAAATATGGGTGTGTCAGGATAAAGCTGTAATGACACAACACGCTCGCAGTATAATGCAGCGCTGCTGGGTGGACTCCCCTGCTCCCTCAGTGTCCCATTGCCTCTACCCCTGAACGCATGTGGCTCGTTATGGCATTTAGAGATTTGTTAGAACCCCTCTACGTTCCATTTCCAGCACAGCATCAAGATATTTCGATACCCTTTGTGGTAAGGTAACACCAGATAGGCCTGAAAGTCCATTTGNTTTTTTTTTTTTTTGCTTTGCCTTTCTTTTTTTTTAACCTGTGTCTAAGACATTGCCTTGAGATTAACTTTGGAAGAGTGAGAAATCAGATAGAGATCTGAAATAACTGCAAGTGCTGAGCTCACTGCTGTTTGAAGTACACAACAGCGGCGTATGGATGTTAAAGTAAAATTTTCGCAGCAGTATACATTTGCTCAATGGGGTGGTTTTGTGTTACATACATCCTGACATAATTTAATTTGGTGTGTCCATTTTGTATGCTGGGCTAGCCTCACGGAGTAGCCCAGTTCTCCTTGCTTACTGCAGAGTGAGGGTGGAGTAATGACTGATATCCAGCTGAGGCAGTGCAACTGGGCAGCTAAAGACCCACAGCCCCGTTGAGATGGTTGATCACTGCTCTGAGGACTAGCAAAGAGTGTGCAAACTTCTGGGAGTGAAACTACAAATACCTTAGGGCCCTGTCGTTTAATTCCCTCTCCTGATGTCCATACTTCTGTGGGAACCGCAGCTACCCAAGCAGGTTAGTCACAAGGGACTGACGATAGTGTGGCCTTTGTCACCAACTGCCTAGGGGCCTGCCCTCCTATCAGTACGTGTACATTGAAAAATGAAGAATTAATTCCCCTGCCTATAGTCAGGATTATTTCTCTTGGAAGAGAAGAGCATAACAGATAAGGTTAATAAGTAAGATATGAGGACCGTGTCATGTTCCTTAGCCATGTGTTGTTCCAGTGCCTTACTCTAATTCACATAGGCAAAAAACAAGTTGCTTGCTCATTAGATGAGGTGGTAGTAGTCTGGTGATTGAGGCATTTTTTGAGAGCAACACAAGTTGAGTAAAATGGAGCGGGAGGTTGATGTTGTGAACACCTGCATCATTCAACTCTATGCTTAAATGAGAGAATTAGGAAAGAGTGCAGCATATTTAAAGTTAACCTGCATATCAGCCTGTGAAGGAAATTAAACCACAAGCCTTCAGTTACAGATGTTGGGCAGCTGTGGTTTGGGTGTCTGCTTGAAACACCTTAGCCATTGGTGTCTTGGTGCTTAAAAAAATCAGGGCATGGGTTGTCCAGACTCTGAGACCTGATGTTCATGCATCTGTAATCATGTGTCTGCTCCCGGGAAGGCTGATCTTTCTGTTGGACTGGAGTCATCACAGGTTCAAGAAACAGTTTCCCAAACTCTCTTATCTGTTCAATTTTCTCAGTGCGACATGGTTGAAGTCATTGTTGAAAATTGTGGTAGTTTCTGTCTGGAAGCTGTTCTGAACACGTGAAAAGAAATCATTAGCCAAATAGAAGGAAAGAACTGGAGGTGTAATTGTCAACTCGTGTGTGTCTCTGATTTCATCAGCTGCTGCACGTGTCTAGGTTATCAATTTATTTCTGTTAGAAAGTAAACAAATCTCACGTTTCTTATTTACTCTCATGACTGTTTCATCTTGAGTTCCTCTTATCTGTAGCAGGGATGTACTTCTGAGGCCTTGCATTTGGAGACTTTTCTTTCTGCTTCCACATGTAACATGCACTCATGAGTCACGTGCACCTCTAAAGCTGGCCAGGGATGCTGTTTGTCTCTTCCGAAGTCAGTTATTTAAAAACATTATTATCACTACTGTCAAAATGTACTAACTTATCATCAGGGCAGCTTTTATCCCATTAGACCCTGTGTGTTTTTCGGATTGAATCCTTTGGCCAAATTCTGTCTCGCTTCATGAATGTTTCTCTGTGTTCAGCAGTGCTACTTGGTGGCTATTTAAGTAGGGTCAGCAAAATCTGAACCATAGGGAATGGAAACCACCATTAGATTCATACCCTTCCTGTCCTGGGACACATCCTGAGAGGCCTAGGTACCTCTGATTCTGCTGAGTATGGAATTTGAAGTCATTCAGCATTTTGCATTTTTGAGCACTTGATGGGAAGCTCTCTTAATCCTCTACAATGAAGGATTTACTGTGCTTTTTTCCCAATCAGGTCCTTTCAGGGTCTGCGTCCTTGAAGTCCCTGATGGTGTGTAACTCCTGTCAAAATCCAGGTGGATGCCCGGTGCTCAGCATCCTTGCCGAATATGCTCAGCTCTACCAGCCCAGTTAACACCTCATTAAAATACAGCACTGGCAACACTAGCGTTTAAGGAAAGCCCTTTACTAATTTTTTTGCTGCCCTTCAGTTTATAGCCTGTGGCTTGTTGTTTCCCACTTTCTCACGTTTTCCCGAAGCCGCTGGTGTGTACAGTCTGAAGATCACATTTAACCAACACAAGGAAATCAGCTTGGCCCGACGGGCTTCTTTATCACGTGGCTGAGAATGTGTTCACTCTGTTCTGCCAGACTATGGCTAGCTGAGCAAAATACAGTGAAGCTCTGGGCTTCTGGCCAAGCTTTTATTTCAGTTTGGAGCTTACAGCCACATATTTGCTATTTGGCAGGACATCCACTGGGGTATATTTGGATAGTAATCTAGCATTGTTTTGCTGCTTTTTTCTTCTCCATTTTTTTTTTTTTTAATGCACACAGATAGCATAATCCTAACACTTTGGCCGGTCTATACAAGATTTCTCAGTGTGCACCCGTTATGTATGTGCACTCAGAACTTGCAGCCATGCCCTTTGATAAATATAAGTCACAGCAATTAACTTTCTTTTATTGAAAAATTCTGGATGTCCTACTCTTTGCCCCCTATGTGCCGATAACAGAGCTATGTTGTTACTCTTTCCAAGATCAAAAGCTTCGCTAGGGTTTGATTGAAGTCCAATTATGGAAGGAAGTAGCTGTGCTGGAGCTCTGAAAATAGCAATAATTGTTAAAATAATAAAGTGTGTCCTTGTGTGTCTTTATAATCTTTAAAACTTCTTTTGGGGGGAAGGGGGTGGCTTTCCTCTAGTTTTAAAATGAAAATATTAGCAAATGTCTTGGGAAAATAGGAGTATGCTGTTAGAACAAGTATCCCTCTCTGCATTTCGTACTTCAGTTCTATTCTCCACCCCGAGCTTGCCTTCCTCTGAAGCTGTTTGCATGCAGCTTGACTCATGCAGGAAAATAAAGCTGGATTTGATTTTTAACTGTATGGGAGGCTTTGGTTTTGGGGGGATAAAGGCTTTATGATGCAAACTCATTTATTTCTCTGTGAAACAAAAATGGGCTTTTCAAAATGCAGCGTGTTTTGGAAAGTTGGCTCTGGGTTTGAAACCCCAACATCTCTAAGGGCACCCTTGTATGAAAAAATAGTATAAAAAGACGTAATGCTTGGGGAGGGGGTACAAAACATGACTGCAAGCAGTAGTGTTTGAGGAGCAGTTCCCATTACGTTGTGAAGGGACATCTCTCGTGAAATGGGGGTGGTGGTGTTGGTTTTGTATGGACAGTGCTGAGCATGGAAGTCTGTTTTTATGGTAACTTGATCAGATGCTTCGACCTGTTTCTGAGCAGATGAGTACTGGCAAAAACTGAAATACTTTTCCCCAAATCTGTATGTTATTCTTTAGGATATAATTTTACAGTTGCCTTCTCTTAGTCTTTCCTGCATCCTCAGAGAGAAGAGAACCTGGGAGAAAGAGCCCCAAGGTGAGACTCCGGCTGGTGTCGACTGACAGAGCTTCAGGAAGGGAGAGCTTGGTTCTTGATGTTAAAACTCAGCATGTATAAATCTCCATTTATCAGTTGCAGTGTTTAGTTCTTTGAAGGTGAACAAATAGAAATGAAGTGATAATATGGACAGTGCTAAGTAAATCTTTTCCAGTATTTTGCAGTGATTGCTATAGGTGCTGCTTTGGTGTTTATACAGTTGTGACTGATTTGAATTTATAGCAAGATTTTACCAGGGTTTGTCTTGTCTTTTTTTTGTTGTTGTTGTTTAAACTCACATGCTTGCACACACGTCTGATAAAGGACAAGATAATCCCCGTGTGAAAATCAACTATCATGTACTTTTTAGCCAACTGGACTCAAAATCACTAATTACTAGAGTAAAATCTTTGCATTATAGATAAATGGTGTCAAGTAATAAGCCCACAGGATTGTACAGATCCAGTGAAGCCCTTTGACATGTCACGTGAACCTTCATAACTAGAATTTTCTTAGCCCCTTAAATTACTAGGACAGAACCTGTTACTTATTCATTTGAATCTTACTGTTACGCTCTTTCTGTTGCAGTGAGAATTATTTAGTCTTTCTTCATTCACTTAAACATTTTTTAGATCATCTGTTTATTCTGACCATAAGAGAGTTTTATGTATATAACATCTATAAAATATTCCGCCTAAAATAGTTCAGTTCCCTGCTTTTTCTGGCTTTTGATGGATCTTTGGAATACAAACTGCTTCATTGCCTTCTGGAAATTTTAGTTGTCAAAAAAAACAACCTTAGCGAGGGTACCCAGTTGGTCAGCTTAAAGCAGCTTTAACTGCTCTCAGAAACAGCCTTGCCTGATCTCTGGGAGCTGCTGAAACTCATCAAGCAGGTTCCTGCTAACCAATTATCCAGTTAAGCAGAAAGAGGAAAGGTGTTTCTCTTGCTTGTTTTTAATTTGCAAAGTTTAACCCATTTTTCCCTAACCTTCAGTAATTGTAGACATTCGTAACACTGAAACAACAGCAGTGAGAGTAAGAAGGACGAGGGTCAGAAGGGACCTCTGATCTGTGTCTTAATGTGTATCCCTCAAGTGGGCAGAGACACGCTGTTCCCAGATAAGTCTAGAGCACTCTGATTCTTAGCTATGAGTCCTACCCAGTGTCCCTCACCCACCTTATTGTCTTTTAACAAAATCTTTAAAAAAAAAAAATAAAGATTTCCTCCTCCAACCAAACCCCTCCCCACCCCAAACTCCAAAATGAATTGCTGCCAGAGCAAATTTGTTGATTCCCAAACACTCCTATTGTGTCTTGGTTGGAAGACTTAAATTACTTGCATAATAAGTGCTGCGGATAATATAAAAAAGCTCTTTCTAGTAGAGCTCTGGTTTTCACTGCATATTACAAGAATAAATAAATGCTCAGATGATACCAGACAGCTGGGTTGCCCGCATCTGACTTTTACACTGATTTTTAAGACAGGACATGTGCATGACTGTTTTAATGGCTATCAATACCAGATGTGTCTGTGTGGAGTTCAGAGGGATTGTCAAGTGACAATGCAGTTGTCAAACAAATAATTTTGCTCATGATTACTGGAAATAGTAAATGAGTGGGTGGGACAAGGTGAAAAGATACTCTCAATTCCAGTAGAGAACAAGAGGATTAAGTGACTTTCCTAACTGCTGTAAAAAATAATAGCTTGTGAATACTCTTCTTTTTTCCTTCCTACTGCCTGCCTAAGGAATCCATTCCATGAGCGGCAAAATCTCCGCGGGTTCTCTGATGTGTAACGAGGCTCCTGCAGCCTTCCTTCAGACAGGGAGTTAAGAGCTGCTTTCATTTACATTGTTTTCACAAAGCTTGTTAGTAATAGATGTCCATACCTCTGCCAAATTTGTTTGAAATTGGCCAACAGTTTCAGAAATTTGTTGGGAGGAGGCTAGACAGATATGTGCACAGCACAATTGAACAAAACTCATTTCTCTAGGAAATTAGGCTAAGGACTGTCAGGTAGTGGGGCACTGAAATGAAGTTTGCAAAGTCAGTGAAAGAACTGAAACGCCACTTGGTATCTGAATTGTGTGCATAGCCTTTAACCAGGTACACAAGATACAGCTCTTGCCCACAGCTTAGATCCGTGTAGGCAGATTTCCATCTGCCCAGGACCTGTCTTTGTAGAAGTGAAGTGTAATTTGGTGACTGCAGTAATTGTTTTGAAAGCGACTGGAAATGCTTACGAAGAAGATATAAATACTTACCAGCTTAGGCTGTGGCAGAGCTTGATCTGGTGGTCTGAGCTGTGCTAGCAGCTGAGTGGTCTGTGCAGTAACCTTTGACTATAGATAGGGCTTTCTCTAGTAGCCTGAGGGTGTAACCGAATATTTACTACTGTTCCACTTTTTTTTTAATTTTTTTTTTTAAAGGAAGATCTGTGAGTGTACGAGTTGGAATGCATGTTAATAACAAAAGTTTAATAGAGCCTTTCCGTCATTGGGATTTTATTGAGTTTTGCTTGTACACTGAGTCCTCAAAGACCTTATCCAGGCAGTAAAATGGAGGCAGAGGAGGTCGTGCCAAGTTCTTGGGTTACTGAGCAAGGGAGCTGCAAAGCCTGGTGGCCACCTCATCCCTAGCAGCTAGGGCAAACCTGAAACGAGTAAAGATGGGTTGAGACTTCTGCTTCAGCGGATGCTCTGCCAGGCTCAGGTTAAGCAGGTGAGGTGTGCAAGTTGCACAGTGTATTGTGTGCAGTGAATGGGCAGCATCATCTAAGCTGGGTGTGATTTGTGTGGAATGTATGTACATAAATGGCCTGGGCATGAGGAAGCAGGATGTTTTCACCTGTGAAAAGATGAGTTACTTCTGGTGAAGTGCACCAGAACACAGGGTTAGCTTCTGTAGGGAAAACACATTAAAGGTGGCGCGAAGCATCTTTATCATGAGACCAGCTCTTAATTTATTTCTGAACCTCTGGAGCACCATAAATCTGGTCAGTACCGCTTCTGCATTTGTAAAAGGAGAACAAATAAAAATGTTCTGTAAGCTTTGCGACATTTTTAGAAAATATCATTTATATGGCACAGCTCCATTTTGTGTAATTTTTTATATCCAAAATATAGAGGGCTTTAGAATAGAAGAAGAAAAGCTGCATATTTGAGTTTAAGATAAAATAAGATGATCTCTGTGACAGAGACAGCTGAAATGATGTGATATGACAGTTGCTGTAGCAACACCACCTACTTCATGAAAATCAGAGTTAACAGGAGTGTAAAAGGTAAAGCCCACATAATTTTCCAAGCCTGTGAATTGTTGCTGCCCTCAGCTTGCAGTGCTTTCCAACTCTCCAGTGCTTCTCCTTTCGTTTGGGCACAGATACACCTTTTGCTGCATGGCCGACTCCTGCAGACCCGATCCTGTATTCAGCAGGGGCTGGTGGTGGGAGTTGTGCAGGGGCAGTGAAGCCTGCAGTGTCTGTGCCTACAGGTGACCTGGTGAATAAGAGGAAAATAACACGAAGGATTGTGTTGTGTCCCATCCTCTCCCAAAATCTTTGAACAGTAAAATACTATATACTGTCTCATAGGTATCCCGTATAGAGAACGGAATGACCACCATTGCAAAAGGGAAGCCAGACCAGTCCATTTACTTCTGTGGGAATCTGCTTTTAGTAAAGCACTGTTATATTTAATATAAATTGTAAGTATTGTAAAGATCGAAGGTGTCAGAGATTAAGTACACTGGCACTTTACCCCCTCCTGCATAAACCCAAAGTAGTGGTGGTGTGTACCTTGCCTCTGAAAGCAAGAAAAAGCATTGCTTTTAATGAGACTGGTGTTGAGCTGGTTGTCTGGCTGCTGGGAAGTGACGAGTACAACGGAGAGGGCTTTGCTCCCGGGCGGGCAGAGACTTCTATGACACGTACTGTATTCGAAGGGGGTAGAAGGGTCTCTGTTAAAGAAATGTTTCAGTGCCAAGACATTGTTTGAAAGTTATTTGTATGTCTGGATTGGCAACTAATTTTGAAATTGGCAGCTATGGTTACTGGTTACTGTAAATAAGGCTGTTATTGTCTTACTCTTTTCATAATGATAATTTTCAGTGAACAGGGTCCTCTACGTTTGTGTGTATTTATAAAATGCAGACAGGTATGTTTAAAAGCTCCCCTATGCAGTGAATCGATAAGTGATTTGCCAGCTCATATTGGCCTGAAGGTTATATAGGCCAAGGTTATATATATATTGGCTCTCAAATATATGTTTAATATATTGACTTAATTTATTGATAATATTTTTATCATTGATTGGCAATGGAGAGCCATGATGTGTGTGTTGGCAAAAGTAAAATCTCTATTACTTGTGAATTGAGGGAAAAGAGTTTGAAAGGAACGGCAGTCTCAAATGGCAGTCAAGTTTCACTGACCCATTTTGTTGCGATGCCTCCTGAAGGCATCACCATGAATGCACTGCTCAATAGATGGAAGAAGTTTTGACTTTTGTGTCTTGGGGCGTTTTCATTTCATTTTTGACATAGTTCAAAATCTTCACAGGTTCTGCATATCTGTTGTATTCAGAACATGCAGACACAGGGTGTTCAGAGTCTCAGTTCAGGGCTGTGGTTTTTTGCAGTTTGCAGAGAAGATCACGAGAAGGAAAATAAGTATTAGGATTCTGGGATTTCTTCAAGAAATACTCCATTGCCAACTGTTTTCATGGCTACTATTTTTAAAAGATAAAAACATAAAGATTTTGGTGTGCATTGCTTTTTCTGGTCACTTTTCCCTGAGATTTTTTGCTCACTTAATCTTCATCTTTCTATAAAAATGTGACTAGTGTTGTTAGGTGCAGAAATCTCTGCAGGCATTACTTCAGGTTTTGAGATTCCTCAGCATAGCAGTTTCTTGCTATTTTCTGCTGCTAGATGACTCTCTTGCTTTTAGAAGTGAATTTATAAGACAATGTCTTGCCCAGTGTTCAGTGTCATCTATTCTTTTAATCAGACTTGCTTTTTGAAGTTCCCTGGTTTTCTCAGTGTCTGATGTGCCACAAAAACCTGTATTAAGCAACAGCTGTAAAGAAGTAGTTACGGATAGATGGGTAACATCCGTATGCAACAGCCTGTTCTCCTGGAATTTTCCCTAAGCCGCAGTTACGTGTTCCCTTCCTCCTCTGACCCATTTTTCAGACTACCCGAGACTGATGCATTTGTATACTTTGTAAATGAAGATAAGTATATCAATAGAGAAAAAGATACAACCACACACTCTTGTGCTTTCTTTGTGTGTGCTCATCGAGAATAAAACTAGCATGTAACAGCAAATTAGACCTCTGCAGTCATTGGGCTGTAACAAATCAAATACAAGTTTGGGGGTTTTGCTGTTTTGGTTTCTTTTTCCAAAACATGTTAGAGGGCCCTAATTTAAGGCAAGGAGAAAAGAAAATGTACTAAGTCTTACTTAGAAGGTTATGGAGAGAGTGTGTCCTCATTCTGGCACGTCTCCTTCTTAAAGTGTGCTTATTTTATACACATCGCTCTCTCTAAAGCATCAATATAGTTTTGTCACATAAGGAGTGTACTTTGTTTTAGTGAACAAAAAATGTAAAAGAGTAAAAATAAAAAGCTGCTGCAACGGAGAGTTCAGATTTATGCGTACAGAACAGAGCAAAAGAGAAGGCGAGATTTGCAAGTTCCTGTAACTCTGCCCAGTGACCCCTTTTTCTTCAGGGATGTATTCAGGGAGCAGCTGATAGCATCTGTTGTCTGTCTCTCGGGCTTGCCATTAGCTACTGATTGGAAGTTAGAGGAAATGTACCTGTTTCACGTGGCTTTTCCATGCCGTTTGAAATCTCACTCGGCTGTGTTTTGATAACACACCCAAACGAGATGGGCTTGGGTACCAGAACTGGGTAATAGATACTTGAGTCATGGGTGGCATATGCTTTCAGGATTACATGATGGCTTTTTGCAAGACCTGTTTACTGTCTGAGAGCGTGCTCTCCTGGATGTTCATTAGCCAAATAAATGGAACAATGTGAGAGGAACTTAACTTGGCCTGGAGTCTTGCAGAGCACATTGGCAGTGGCATGAACACATCTTGAGGACAAGTTTTGTCTTTGTTTTGAGTGGTGTTCCACGTGAAGGCATATTTATGGATCCCATATGAGGCTGTTTTCTGAAGCAGGGACTCTATCTAAAATCGGCTGTTTGAGATTGGTTTATTAAAGCTGTGTATGTAGTTGTCCAGGGAAAGAAAAATGTATCTTCTTGTCTCCTTGAGAACAGGGTAACAATTCTGATGCTTCTCTGGAATGTTCCCTTTAAGAAAAAAAAGAATTGTACTTTTTGAGGAACCTTACTATATGTGACTTGCCAATTAACGAAAATGTACACAGATATGCCAAAGGATGTCACGAAGCTCCAATGCACCAGAGAATATCAGCATCTTGAAGTGAAACGTGCTTCTAAGCCAAGTGTAAATTAAAATGAAATACCTGTCTGAATGTTCTTCCCTGCAGCTTCTCTTCAGGCCCCATCCCCACTGAATGCCATCTTGGCCTATCTTTGGAAGGAAAGCAGCATGCTACAAAAAAAATTAAAAAAGCATTTAAGAGGGCTGTGGATTTCATGCTTTTCAAGAATTTGAAAATCCCTGTGCAGTGTCCCAGGAGCAGGTTAAGCCCATAGCTCTCTGCGTGTAGCACATCTGCTAGGGAAATGTTCAGAACAGAAACAACTACCTTCAGACCTCTTGCAGTTTGGTTGTCACAGGCTGGTTTGGGAGGGGGATAAAAGTTTGATTTCCTGGTAACTTTCAGAAATGGGGCCTCATTGAGCCAAGTGCTGCCTTCACACAGGCTAATGACGGGATAAGGCTTTCTTCTTGGATCTTAGAGAAGATTGGAGTATTAAGTCCATTAGACATAGTGGAAGATTTTACCTGGTGGTGCCTCACATTTGTTTGTTTATTGCTTTTGAAGGGCAGAATGTTACTGGCACAGCAGGCATAGCATATTACATGCACGTTATGCTAACCACATGCGGGACTTGCAAAGTCAAGCCCTCAGAAGCCTGCAGACACTCGACCAAAGGCCACGTGTGCAGCTTCAGACAGCACACCCCCTCCCGTGTCTGCTTGGAGATGCAGGCTTTAATTACATTATATCCTCTTTTTTCCCTTTTGCCTGTTTGAACGCAGAGGTCAGGCCAGCTCTGGGTTGAATCAGGGCTGTATCAGGAAGGAAGCGGTTGTCTGTCGGATCTTGGATCTTGACCTCATTTGCTGCAGATGTGAGAGGATGCGGGGAACGGCAGGAGCAGGAGGAGAAGGGAAAATCTGGCAGGAAGGACAGAAGGATTTTGTCTAGAGAGATTGGATTTTGCCATGAAGTTTCAGCAGAATTCTGAGCAAGTCACTTGCTTATGTGAGCTTGTCAAACCGCGTGTTTGCTTCCCTTGTTGTGAGGAGCCCAGTTTGATACCTTGGGTGGCTCTCACTTGTCAGCATACAGCCCCCAACCTGCAACAGAAAATCAGTGAGCGTTGACTTGAAATGCAGACAGTGCCTATAACGTTAGCTAACCTGAGAGGCTGGCAGTGTACTTTTGATTTTAAATGTCGATACTTCTGTCCCTTGCCTGCAAAGAGAAGTGCTGCCCCTTCTTTCCTGGGAGTCTTGTGGGGAAAAAAATGGTTTCTGTGAAGCACGCGGATGCAGTAATTGTCAATGCTGGAGGGCACTCCTGAAAAGTCTCTGACTGTGTCTCTATAGGAGGTTGGAATAATTTATGGCAAATAACATATGGGTCCATTTGGATAAATCAAAATGGGTGAAACAAGTGAATCCTGAATGAGGAAAGAATCTGGAAAAAATAGTATGTGGTTGAAACCTTACGGATTGTTGCAACCATGACTGTGCTTCATAAAACAACTCTTACATTTAATTTTAAAAATTAATTGAAAAGACAACCTGGATTTTCTCATGTGCCACCCCTACAACAGGCACATTGGAAATGAGTAGGAATGGACCTGACAGCACCCCACAGAATCCTGCCGCTCGTCTGAGTAGAGGATGACAAGTTACTCTCGCTGTAGGGAGCTGAAGGGGGACAGGGCACTTTGCCAATGCACTTCGCTATTTGCTGATAGTGGAGGATCTGTGGGACTCAGGAATCTGTAGCTGTGTTTGTACCATCAGCACAGACGCTTTCCTGCCCTGTTCCCTTCAACGATGCTCTTCTACTGAACATGTTCATCCCAGCCTTTGCTGAAGCAGCCTTCCTCTGCCAGGCTCTCCCCCTCTTTGGCTACCAGCCTCCTTCATCCTCACCGCCTTCACCTCCTTGCCCCCTTCTCAGCTTTGAGTCCTAATCGCCTATTGAAATTGCCCCTTTCTCACCCAGCCTTACCATCCATGCAGTAGATTTTAAGAAGGCAAATGAAAGGGAAATAACACTGATCGAGGAGCTGCCCTCTCTTCCAGTGCGCAGACCACTAGTACATTTCAGTGAAAAGTTTGCCAGCAATTTTTAACAGGTTCAAAACAAAGTATTTTTGCTGAACCTTTTTCGGGAAACTGTAGAACCATTTTGGCAGAAACATAACTGGCGCACACAAATCCAAACAGAATGGTTGAAATCTGGCAAAGGTCTGAGGAACTGCAGACAGCATCCTCTAATGGGAAGTGTCAGACAATCTCAATAAGACTACCAGTCCTGCCTGTAATAATACTGTAGAGGCCCAGAGCGGGAGGCACACAATGCCGAGAGGGGAAATGACAATTCTTTTATAATTAAATGCACAAGGTTTGTAAACAATGCTGGTATCTTTAAAAAGTACGCGTTCTAAAACACTTTTATGTGCCAGTCTTTTAGTGTGCGTTGAGAGCAGTATGTTGTGCATGCATTGGATTGAGATCCTTCTTTCCGCAGGAAGTGTTTGCAGTCACCCCATGTTCAGCAGAATCAAGTTTGTGTAAGATAAGGAATAGAGGAATGTCTGTGCCAGGATGGAGCACTGGTCCAAATACGCTAATCTCCGGTTGCTTCGGAAGAAAATAAAGCTCCTCTAATGACTGCTTACATAAATACACCCCGGGGTGCCATGTCTTCTTCACCCCCAAGCAGAGAGTCGTTGCTCTTGTCCTGCCATGTGAGAGCTGGAAGATCATACAGTGTGGCTTGTCATCCCCTTTGGAATAGTATAGATTATGGTCTTACTATCCATGTAAATGTTTTGGTTTCTGGAAGACACTAAAATTCTAATAGTAGGGAAATTAGATTATGTTATAATATTGTAAGTGAGGAATTACAACCTGACAAGATACTGTACTTAGATAAATCTTGGCCTCCAGAATAGTCCTTTTACTTTACTGCCTGTGGGGATTTTTGCCTGTCTGGATTCCTTCACGCTGCCTTGTGAGCAGCCTGAGATCACTTTTCCTAGAGACTGAAGGAGTTAATGCAGAAATAGATGACAGATTAGTCTGGGACAGGCTGTGATTTGGAGTAAGAGAACTATCCCAAATAGCTGGCCAGCCGCCAAGCGGATAGACGAGTTGGAAAACTCCCCTCGGCAGAGCAGTGGGGTTCTCGGGAGCAGCAGTGAGGGTTAGCTGTCAATTTAACTGCCATACTCTATAGTCTGACTGACATACCCAAAGTGCCTTTAGTTTATATAAGGAAAAATTATTAGCAAACACATAATTTATCTCTGGGCTGCTAACAAATTGAATGAGAAACTCCTCTTTTCTTTCCCTACAATATATGTGTAAAAAATAGGGGAAAATATTTTGATTAGAACACTTCCACTCCCTTTTCTTTTTCTCATCGCTGTTCTCCAGCCAGCTGTTGAGCTGATGAAAACTGTGGAAGGGCTGCAAGAAAGGAGATTTTTCTGAAGATCAGGCACATTTCTATGGGAGTTGAATGATTCAAAATTGAATTCCACATAATTCACTGGGGATCTCTTGCAATACAAATAAGAAGTCTGTCAAGCAGCGGTGCAGTTGAAGAGGTTATTTCCATCTTAAGTCTCCTGGGCACAGCTGGTAGGTGGGATGTTTAAAAAGGGGGAAATTAAGAGTCAGGATACGGTGATTGAACTCCCCACGATACCAGATCAGCATTTTGATTTTGTAGATGTATAAAGATGCTACTATACTTTTGAATTGTGCGTTTTAATTATTGCAAGCAAATAAAAGCTGCTATTTTTTTTACCAGCCATTTGGTGACCTAGATGACACAAGTGAATGGCCTCAGTCCATTTCTCTTTGAACAAGGAACCGCACTGAAAATATAGCCGTTACGTTGGACTTCCTCACTGGCAGCCTCTGCTGGGAGGAGGAGGACTGAAAGGGATAGAACAGCCAACTTTCTTTCAAGTCCCTCTTGCTGGAAAATTTTCCGCTATTGCTAATATCTGCCAGAGCAACACCAAGAGCATTAGCAAAGGCAAGATGTTGGGGCAGCCGTAACTGCTGGGGTTGTCAAAACCTGCTGATTCCTTTGCCAGGAGGCACCTGGAGCTGTGTCTGTCCTGGCATACTCGGTGTTGCTTGAGTGGAGCTCTGCAAGTGGGAACGTCTCCAGACAAAAGGCCAGTGTTGACATAGTTGTGGTCTCTCCAGGCCATGGTTGAGACACATCACCAGGGTGGTATGAGGGGAAGTTTCCATTAACCATTGTTCCCAGCTTGCATCCCCCCCCACCACCGAGGAGTTCTGCAGCTGGATTTCCAAGAGAGCTTAATGCTCAAGAGCTCTCATTTCAGCAACTTAAATAGAGGGGCTAAGTTCTTTCCAAAACACTTGGCAACCGTCAGCCCCCATTGAGAACAAAGCTAGGCACATTAAACAGTCCAGCCACTTCACTCTTGTGAAAATTTGGCTGCTGTTGCGAGTGCAGAGTGTTTAAATAATACAGACACTGGCAGCAAAGGCACCTGGCTCCTGAGCTGCGAGGTGCTTTACCTTTGCCCGTCCTTGGCGGCTGCTGTTTTAGGCTTCCTCCTTGGCCAATTCCTTGTGCATCGCAGCCTCTGACCAGCTCTTTCTCTGGATGTTGTGACAGCTGTGAAGCTCGCTGATGTGAGGATTAGTCGGCTGCTGGGCACATGACGTTCAAATTGCTGTGCTTATTTGACCTACCTCTGATTACGAGGAATTTAGTGCATAAAAATAACACCCTGAACAAATCTGGCAGAAGGATGCACAGCTAAAGTGCCATGCACACGCGGGGAGAGGAGCTTGGAGAGCAGTGTAACGCGAGGCCATGCACTACAGTCCTGCAGCAAGAGCCATGCCAAGTCCAGCGCGGCCCACGCTGTCGTCTTTGATTACGATGAGTTCCAGCACCACATACAGTGGCTATTAGCCAGTAAACTAATGAAGACAGGTTCCTGGCTTGTGTTATTGGCAAAACTTGATAGAATAAATAAAAAGAGTGCAAGTGCCAGGAGTTGCCTAACGTAAAACGCTGGACAAGGAAATACTGGTTTTTCTGTCTGGGGTTTTAGACACCCTTATTAACTCTGTTGCTCTCAGTGGAGTTCCTGATTGTTTAGAGCAGCGTGAGAGGACAGAGAGTCAGCCGCCCAGACGGATAGAGGGCTGTGAGCAGTGCGTGTGTAGGAATATCTCGCAGGGCTTCAGGCTCCTGGGTGATAACGTTTACCTCTGTGCATGATTTGTTCAGACTTTGCATCAGTGAACAGCATTCACCTTGAATGAGCTTCGTGTTGGCAGCTGGGACATCTTGTGTTTGCTGAAGGACCAGGTCTTTAGTAGTGAGAGCTTCTGAGACTGGGGGAAGTGAAATGTGTGCACGGAGGGAACAAGGCAGGATCTGGATTGCTGTAGGTTCTTCTCCCAGATCGCCTTGGAGATGCATCGCTCTCTCCTTTATTTTGTTATTGCATTGGTAAGATGCAACGCCTCAATTTCCCGTGTTTAAAAGGGGCATTTTTTGCCCATTTTCAGAGAGATAATGTAAATTTTCTTGAGGCCAATGATTACAAAGCTCATGTAATTGTGTAATATGGCACATTATAGATAAATGATAATATGCAAACTGATACCATGTATCTAGAACTTCAGCAATATTTAAATACAGGCTCTTTTGTTTAGGGCAATTAGAAAGCTGGGGCAGATTTCACAATCCACTTGACTTTTAGAAACACCCTGCGTGCTCACCAGAAATATTATAAAAGTATTCAGAGCTTCTGTCTTCCTTCATTTTTATCTGCATTACAGAATTTGCAAGATTTGTACATATGTATGTCTTTATATTTGTCTGCATTAAAAAATACCTGCCTGCTCTGGTACAAGCGTATTCACATCAAAGGCAGCTTTCCCACACTTAATCCTTTAAATAAGCCTGTTTCTGCCAGCCCATATATGTGAAATGAGATTAGCCAGCCATTTAAAGCAGGGCTACAAGAACACCTTGCTGCCGTGAGCCCTTTGGGCTGGCTTTAAAACAGTCCCCAGCCAGGCTTTCCCTCCCCAGCACCACCTTTACAGCCAGCGGAGTGTTTTAAAACACACAGGCGTCAATGGCAGCCTGGCTCCTGCCCGCTCCGCTCGCTGGGGCTGGAGTGGGCGTGAGCCGGGGCGGGCAGGGGCCGCTGCCGCTGCCTGCTCCTGCTGCCTGGTCCTGCCGCTGCCCCCGTGGCCGGTAGTCGGGCAGGCCCTGGTTTCTCATTCTCTTAATGAGGCCCAGCAGGAAACATCTCGTTTCCAGCACCGAGGTCTTGGTCTTCCCGAGGGGGAAGCGCTCTGCTGTTGGTACAAGGTAGGCAGCGGGGTCCTTTCCTCTCACTCCCTCTCCTGTAGGTGTATATAGAATCATAGAATTTTCTAGGTTGGAAGGGACCTCTAAGATCATCGAGTCCAACCATCAAGCTAACGCTGACAAAACCACCGCTAAACTGTGTCCCATATGGTGGTCCTCGCTCCCTGCGAATTGACACCACAAACCCTACAGCAAAATTTTGGCGGTATTGATGTCCAGCCCTAAATCGTGACGTTATCAAGATCATATGCAAGAACAACAAGCAGATTATCCTCCCTCTTCCAAGAATTAAATAGCTTCTCAAAGTGACTGAATCTTTTCTGCAGATGTGAACATCTAAGCAGTCCACAAAGATGCTGAGCTAGGGAGCTCTCAGCCTTTCGAACCGTGGATATTGCTCCATTTTTAGGTCTTGAAACAACAAAGAGAGGAAAAAAGAAAAGGAAAAATATATCTTTTTTTGGCTGCTTGATTTTTTTCCCATCTGTTGATGGCAGCCCTCTCGTATTGATTAGCTAATGATCTTCCATATATATTTTAATAACTTTGATCCTCCTCCTCTTTTCTCCCAGGCCCTCACTAGCCTTTCCTGGAAGCCGATTTTTATCAGTGCTGTTTTAAAATAGGAGTTACAAAAGAGGAGCTCTCTGTTAGCAAGCCCTGGTTTGCGCAACGCAGTTCCCCGGTGCGTTTTCTGTGCAGTTCCAATATTGTTGCCGCGATCTTCTAGATTAAAATAAAAACTACATTGTTAACAGTGGCCTTGGTTTGGAATAGAAATGACATTTAATGTTTACCATTTTACACCCTAAATATTGCAGATGCAGGCACAAATAAGGAAATATTACACAGTCACAGGATGTTTGTGTAGTTATTATGAAAGCCGTCGTATCTCTAGAGTCAAAGTCAATTAGCTAATAGCCAAAATTATAAAGGAATATCTGTTTCAATCAGAGGTCCTCCCTCTGAAGTCTGTGAGGCTTGTACTTCTGAGGCATGTGGAAACTTCTGAAAATTCTGCCCCCGGGGATAGCCCATGTTTAGGCAACTGACTTTAGGATCCTATTTTTGGACCTGTGGTTGAGATCTTAAAATTGGATTTTTAGTGAGAGTGGTGCCTGAATTGGTGCTGTAGGTCTTAAAGTCTATATCTAAGATTAAAAAAGAAAAAGGGTGTGTGTGTATCATTCTTTTCTGGGGGTAAGCTCCTTTTTATTAGATTTTATATACCATAAAAGAGCAATGTGGCATAAATAAGTGTTCTTTCATGATTTCAGAGCGTCTTTAAGTAGTCATTGTAGCCTTTCACGTTGCTAGTTTCCTTCACTGCCTTTTGGAATATCACCAGTAGGATTTCGTAGAAAATAGCAATCTCCTTAGTGGAGTGCTTCAGCACAGCTTGAAAGTACATTTTCATGAGATATTGTCCTATTGCAAGTACTATACATTGTGTGACTGTAAACTAATCGTACCCTCAAAGGCAGGAATGAAGAAATCTGTGTATGAGAAAACTGGAAAGGATTACAATGTGGTGGATAAGTCAGAGCTAAGTAACAGTACTTATGATTTGTTCCTGAGGATGTGATCTTGATGAAGTGGCATGGATTGGAGCAATGTCTTCTGCCAGCAGCCTAGTGCAACTCACTGTGCAACTAGTGCAACTCACTGTTAAGTGGGCATCCAAGATTAGCAACCAGAATTAGGGACCGATTCTGAAAATAATGAGACGAGCATGTCTGGATCTGAATATGCACCCTACAAAACGGACAATCAAATATTTAGCAAGAGTAGATACTGAATTTATAGTGAAAGCTTAAAGAAGCATTGCTTGTAAAGTATGCAGAGATCTTCTAAAATCCATGTTCAGTGATGTTATTTACATATTTTCTTCTAACATAGCTGAATTTATCCTTTATTTCTGTAGGTCAGATCTTGCCAGCAAACCGAAACACACCAAGTCCCATTGATCCTGAGACTATCCAAGTTCCTGTTGGCTACGAACCTGACCCTGCAGATCTTGCTCTTTCCAGTATTCCTGGCCAGGAGATGTTTGACCCTCGTAAGCGCAAATTCTCTGAAGAAGAGCTGAAACCACAGCCAATGATTAAGAAAGCTCGCAAAGTCTTCATTCCAGACGACCTGAAGGTAAATTGGAACTGGTGACGAGGTTGTTTGTACAGACCCTATGACAGTTACTCTCGGAGATATAGGTTTGGAGTATGAATCTGTTTTCTCGTGTAAGCTAAATCTGCCTAACTAAATACGACTTTGTTGTAGAATAAAACTATAACAGTTCTGAAAAGACCGAGGGGAGGATGTCCCTTATTGGTTATGCAACAGTTGAAATTCATGAGATCAATATTCGTTTCCTTTGTATGCCAGTAACTTCCTGTGTGACCTTGGACAAGCTTACTTTGTCCCATATTTCCCCCTTATGAAACAGTGTGATCATGTTTCCTTTTCCTCCATCCTCTTGTCTGTCTCAACAGCATAGATTGTGAAGTCTCTTACAGGGTCCCTGGTTGTCCCCAATAATGACAGAATGAAGTATACTGCGTCTTGTTCGGCAGTTGCTTTAGCTCTGTGTGTAATACTGAATGGGAACACAATAGTAAACGCTACTAATCCAGGTGAAAGAATCTAAACTAGTTGTAGGAAAACAGAAAATTCTGCCAAGAACTGTATTTTAATACAATATTTTAAATATATTGCAATAATAATACAATATTTAAAAAGAAAGAGCATCCTTGTCTATGGGTCTCACTGCTTTTGAGATGTGAAGAGCAAAGAGGAGGAAGAGCAGAAAAAATTGATCAACTGATTCAGCTTATCAAACAACTGTGAAAATTGTCATTATTTGCAAAATTCTATTCTCAGTATGTGATTTACAAGAAGACACTCTTTTATCAGAGGTAGTCAGTGCGGAATTTAATTCTGCTGTTGCTGTTCCCCCCAAGACACAGACTGAAAGCCTGTTGGAGTTGGTGGGAATCTCTGGCTGCACGTGCGAAGAGCCTGGGATGCCATGTGTTTTCACCAGATTGATAGCATTAGGGAAAGAAGCTGATGCTATTCGCTATTTTTATCCCTAAGGATACCGTTGTGCAAGTTAAAAGCACAGAAATCACAATTCCAGTAGTGTTGAGGTGGTACGTAGCTGTCACTTTGTGGGCAGTACCATCAGCTTTCGTTAGAAAGGTTTATCTGCACTGGGCCATTTAATTACCTGGGCAAATTTTACTAGCAATGATGTTGGCATTACAGTGTACCGAGAGGTCTGCCTAAAGAGAGGTGTTCGATGCAGAAATGGCCACGTGGGTGTAAGGAGACTGGAGTTTGTGCCTTGGTCCCATTGGTCATTTTGTGATCTCTCCTAGGCATCCTTGTTTGTCAAAGCAAACTTTTGCCAAAGATGCCCTTGGAGTCCTTCATGCCAGAGGTGGAAAATGCCAGTCTTGCATGCAGCAGGGGGGCACACAACTTCAGCCTAAGACTGAACTGGAAGTTCAGGGTCTGTCATTGCCCTGAGATAATCACATCAGTTGCCCTTGACTCGTTTCAGAGTGCTTGACCTAAGTGCTGCTTCTGCCCTGGCATGTGGAATGGTTGGGTTCTGGGGGAGGGTAAGCAGATTAGACCAGTCAATCGTCTCTGGGTTGCATGTGATTTTGAAATGCCAGCCTTACCTCTTTCAGGCCTGGATTAAGGGATTTGCCATAGCAATTTGTTAAAATAAAGATGGATGAAGCCTAGGTGGCACACTAATAAATTGCTTAAAGCTGATTTTTATAGAGTGGAATGAGATGGGAAATTATAAACAAGATTTGGGTCATAGCTTTTTGCTGCATGCTTGGTTTTAACAGGATTTTTTGGGGTCCCATCTACGTACAGGTGAAGAGCAATTTAGAGGCACACTGGTTTCAAATCATCATCGCTAAGCTAAACTAATATCACCTCGTTAAGCTAAACTAATATAAAGCAGTTGTAGAGTACTTGCAGCAGTTGTTTTGCTCTTGCTGTTCCTCACGCAAGCAGCAGCACAAGATGCAGAGCGGCGGCGTTAGGCCTGGCGTGCTTCATGCTGAAAGGGAGAGGAGGGAGGTATTGGTCTGTTCAGTGCAGGTGACTCCTGGTGCCGTTGGTGGATATGGCACTGTGCCACCAAGCTTGGTGAAACCAGAGCCACACGAGCATGTAAAAACGGAAGGATGACTCCGGGAACGGAAGTTTGAGCTATATGACTTGACCAGTGTGAGAGTTGAATTGTGCGTCACTCTGACTCTGCAGGGGACTGAATTCCACATTTTGTGAGGGATCTGCCCGCTCTGTATTTACTGACTTGTTCCAGATTTCTAGAGCTTAATTCAGTTTCAAAGCAACATTGAAGCTGCCATTTCACTGAAGGCCGCTTCATTTGAAGAGTGGAAAAATCAGGTGAAACGAAGTCGTGACTTTAGAGCCATCGATGCAGCAGTGCAATAAGGTGATCTCCTAGTGGCAAGTCTTCAGGGGTGACATTTCGGGAGCGTGTTAGCTTATGAAACTTCAGAGGTTAGTGGACCTATTTCTGGCAAATGCTTTTTATTCCACGGTCAAAGCCTATTGTGCTAATCTCTTTGCGGATGGTACCAAAGCAGCCATCCTTGTAGTGCCAAGAAGATCTTCCAGTGTCTTGCTCTTCTAGGCTGCAGACAGGGGACCTGTAGAGAAAGAGCTTTGAACTGAAAAAAGACCTGAACGGTAGATGAAATGGATGATACCAACAAACAGAGCGAACCAGGTGTTGGCTGGCAAAGATGAGCAGGGACATACAAGAGGTAATTAGTACTGCTCCAGCAACCGGTAGAGAATGAGTCATCGCATGCGCAGGTGGATGCGCTAACTAGGTCAGCATAGATGTGGGATGAATTGTACCACTGGAACATGGCTTTGTTTTTCCTTGGAGGAATTCACAGTCAAGAGGATGAGGGCATTATGGTAAACGTTTTGGCAGAAACATGGGCAGGCAGTGGTGCTCCCTGCGTGGATTGTGCCATGTAAATCTGGATTTTTTGTCCCAGCCGTGTCTGGCACTGTCAGGGCTCGCTGGGCCAGGTGTGCAAAACATGCGGAGGCTGTGGCTGAGAGCACATCCTGGTGGCCTGGGTGCTGAAATCTAATATCTTGTTTGTTTCTTTCTGTGTTTAATGAGCAGGATGACAAATACTGGGCAAGGCGTAGAAAGAACAACATGGCTGCTAAGCGATCGAGGGATGCCCGCCGGCTGAAGGAGAACCAGATCGCCATCCGCGCCTCGTTTCTGGAGAAGGAGAACTCGGCTCTCCGCCAGGAGGTGGCTGACCTACGGAAAGAGCTGGGCAAATGCAAGAACGTCCTTGCAAAGTACGAAGCTCGACACGGCCCCCTGTAAATTCAAGGGGGAGGAGCAGGGTTTTTTTCTTTTTTCTTTTTCTTTTTTTTTTTTTTTTTTTGTTGCGGGTTGGCATTTGAATAGATGGACAATGTGTTTCCTGTTTGATAGCACCACACCCAAACCAACCTTTCTGTCTTCAGCACTTTACCAGAAGCAGAAACAAAACTGACTTACGTTATTTTTATTTTTTTTTTGGTTTGTGTATGCGTGTACCTGCGTATGTGTGCACATGTGTGTTCACGCGTCTGTATATGTGTGTGTGCGTGCTTGTGTGTGTGCATGTGCGCGTGTGTGTGTGCGTGCGCACGCATCTCAGCACTTCCCATTTTTATGAAGCCCTCTCCAAAGGGTGCCACATTTTTACCTGGACTGTTGAAAACCGCCATAGTAAGCTTTTTATTATATTTTTTTCAGTGCTGCTTCAGAGTAGGGTTTTTACGTTATTGTAACCAGTTCCATCCTCCTGATTTACTTGGAAAGATCCCAGTATAAATTATAAAAAAAGGAAAAAAAAAAAAAAAGAAAAAAGAAAAAAAAGAAGATCTCAGTTTTTTTCGGGAGTAACAAGCTATTGTTTAAGTATGTCTAATCAGAAAAGTTAACATGCTAATAAAGTGCACAAATAATAATTTAGTACTACACTGCAGAAATATTAATTTATAGATTGCTTTTGTTGTATTTTAAGTTTTGGTGATAATTGTCTTCAGATTTAAAGTGCTGTTAGACTGAGTTAGCTGTACTCATTATAGATCCCATAATGGCTTCTCTGTAGCTATTAAGGTTCCTTTTCTTTCCCCGGACCCCAGGTAGTAGCAGAACTGTCCATAGAGCACAGAGTGTGTATCTTGCACTGTCTGTACCTGAAGCAATAATCCTGTTGTACGCTAGCGCATGCTGCCCGGGTGTTCCTAGTGGACGTAGGATGGTTTCCCTACCCAACAGGAGTTTTAATGTCTTTAACAAAATGTTAAAAAGTAAAAGACACGTTAACGTGAGCATGCTAATTGTATCCCTGTCTATAGGGAGCGCATGGATAAGAAGCAGGACAATCAGTTGAGACGAGAACAAAATTAATAGTATCAAATCAGATCCGACGTCGAAATCAGAGGGGCTTTTCTGTTTTCAGTTAGTTATGCGTTTCTTCAAGTTCCATTTTGTGATTAAAATTTAAATAAATACCTAAATTCAGTTGTTTTTTCCCATGTTCTGTAATATATTTTCTGTGGATTATATCTTGCTGTTTTAAAAAAAAAAAAATCACTTTATTCAGTTAGAAGTCACTGGTTTGCAAAGCCCATTTTTCCTAGTGATTGTTGTTTTGAGTGTGACATGAACTGATGGTTCTGAACTTTATAGTTTTAAACTCTATTTGCTTTTGAGGACGTATGTTCTAATATAAAGTGGACTTCTGAAAAATGAATGTAAGAGACACTGGTGTATTTCAGAAGGGGATGGTGTTGTCATATACTGTGGTTAATCCAATCAATCTAAGTGTTTACTATAGACCAAAAGAATAGATATTATAAAATGTATAAAGTTTATACAGAATAATTATAGTATGTTCGTTTTGTACAGTATTTTTCAAGTACAAATACTGACAATGTATTTTGAAAGACATATATATATCAAAAAGAAAAAGCTATTCCATGTTTAAAATATATAGCAAAGATATATATTCTCCATTATTGTACAGAAAGGAAATGCTTAGGGGTTCGTTGGTTGTTATTGGTTTTTTTTTTTAAAATCTTTAATATTTTAAGCCTACCACTGGCACACTGGCATGTTCTGTGCTTTAAATTAAATTTTTATGGAAGTAATATGGCTTTCCCGGGTGTTCCATATTACTGAAAAAGAGAGACTTTATTATTTTCCATCAGAAACACATAAAGAAACTGTTTAATAGGGACGAAGCACAACATGGATTGTAGTCAACTATTGATTGGACAATTCAATATTTTGTGAAGGCAGAAAAATAATCCGTAACACAAAAAATCTCATAGTCATTTCTAATCTGCTGCTGCTGCTAGAATCTGTTCCCAGCTGAATTTTTTTTTTTATAAGCATAGCTCTGTTGCTGTATACAGTTGTACGTACTGCATACGGTTATTAACATGTGAGGAAAATATGGTGCTACATGTCTTGCTCACAGTTTTCTAAGTGTTTTGACATTATTTTCAAATAAAAAGGTTGTTCATTCCATTAAATCATTATTCATGCTTCAGGAGATTGTTACAAAGGACTCAACATTTTCTTCAGCATTAAAAATACCCTCGCATCAATGGCATTTTTCCAGTATTTTTCCTCAAACATACTCGACTTTTCAGCGTCCCTTAACGTGCAGTACTTGCCTGTGGACCGTTTATTCAGCGCATTGAATTTCTCCGTGCTGCAGCAAAGTTTAAAGAGTAGTAAGTTATTTTCTAAAGGTCAGTATAAGCCACTGGATGCGTGGGTGGAGAAATGAGACTGGCAGTGGTTGGCACAAGCCGTGGATCTGCTAGAGCCGCTAGGAAATAAACTTGATTTTTTTCCCTTTGGAAGAAGGGTGACGGTGGCAGGGCTGAGCCAGCCCCCGCTGCGGATACACTTTTAGCAGCAACAAAGCAAATTGCAACAGCTTCTAATTGCCCTCACCGTGATTGTTCTTGGGGTGAGGTTTGAGCAGCAGGACCAGGGTGTGTGAGATCAGCTGGTACGAACCCCTCGTGGGTTGACCACAAAACTTGCTTTAAAATGTAAAAGGCAGCTTGGAATAAAATCGCAGATAATTCTTTTGTTTCTTTAGGGCAGGGAACGGGTGGGAGGTGGTAGTTTTTATAGGCTGGCTGGCACAGATGTATCAAGTCAGGGCCACAGAGGAGCACAGAGTTTTCCAGCAGCCCAAAGCTGCCCAGGTGTCTCCTGGCCCCGTCCAGGCAAGCGGCTCGGGGGGGGCTCAGCCCTGGCCAGCTCTTTTCTAGGGGTGAGGACTTTCAGAGGAGCCTGGGGGACTCGGGCACTCCACGCTCACCCTGGGGGACGGGTACCCTGGCGCCTCTGAACAGCTCCCCCTGAAAAAAAAGAGAGGGGAAAAAAAAAAGGCAAAATTTGTGGGCTGAAACTTGGAAAAAAATCTCTAACCAGGTTGTCTCCCCAAAATAACACTAAATGGAAGTTCAGCTCGTTTTCGGTTCCCCAGGACAGCTTAGCTGGGCTCATCACACCTCTGATGGCTTTGTTGCTCATGAAGGAGCTTGTAGGTATATGAAATTGTAATTTTATAAAAATAGAAATATATATATTTGCAGAATAATTAATAGCGTGTCTAAATAATTCACTGACCTCTATTAAACCATAAGCATTGGTAAAATGCTTGTCGTCTTTTTTTGTTTGTTTGTTTTTGCTGAAACCTAGATGCGATTTTTTTTTTTCTTTTTAAAAAAGAATGCCCTCTAAAAATGAATTGAATTTGAGACGTATTTGTGAAGGCGAGCACCTTGGGGCTCTCCGTGGGAAAGCCTGTGGCAGAGGCGGTGGTGGGGGTGTGTATTTTTTTTTTTTTTTCTTTTTTGAATGGTGCTAAAGCCACTAACCCGAGCACCATGGAAATACAGCTCTGACTTGAATCCACAAAAGCAAGAAATTGAAAATGAAGGGGAGGCGCCTGACGAGGCACATTCGGTTGTTACACGGAGCAGCCCAAAGCCGCTCTGTCCCGGCGGGGGGCGGGTGGGCTGCGTCCCGTAGTGCCGTCGGACCCCTAACATTTGAATGTCTTGCCTCTGTGGGTTTGTAATAACCCCAGTTATCGCTTTAAAACTATTTTTGCATGTAATTTACAATAGACATGTGCAGTTTATTTTTATTTTGTTGACTTCTTTTTTATGTGAAGAAAAAGAAAAGTGTATTAAAATTTACAAGTGATCAACCATTGTATTTCTGGCAACACCACAAGACAGCATCTGTTTAAATACAAGTTTAACAAATAAGATCAAATTAACTGTATGACATGAAATGGATTGCATCCTGTATGCTGTTCAGCCCAAATCTTTTTTTTTTTTTT
>VWZL01003617.1:139-27939 GCA_013396915.1 Stercorarius parasiticus | reverse complement strand
TGTTTTAATAACACAGAAACACTTTCTCTCACACCCCCCCCATGCTGTGTGTGTGCACACTCATGAGAAACATATTTTAAAAATTTACATATTTTTATGGTCTTACCTACACATATATAAAAAAGTTTCAAAAGTGTATTTCCATATAGCGTATTTAGCAGATTTTTTTTTTTTTAAAAAGCTAGTTTTATACTTTTCTATTTATCTATAAATCTGTAAATATTTTATTAATATAAAGGTTTAATATATGTTATACAAGACACAAAGTATGTTCATTCTAACAGACACTCGCGCTCCCCCCCCGCCTGTGTGTGTGTGTGTACATGTATTTATGTATCTCTGTACCCACACAGCTAGATATAAATCTAATAATTATACTTTCGCATAGCATATTTAACAGCATCTACTTAATTAATATGGCTTTATACATTTTTTTATAAACACATTTTAGCGATAAAAAGGGCTGGGTTAATGAGAGATGAACATATATGACACAGTATGCACAAAATGTATTTGCTGGAATACACACAGGCGCGCTTGCTTGCCTGCCCCCACACTCCGTGTGTGTGTGTGTGTGTGTGTGTGTGTCTGTGTGTGTCTGTGTGTGTGCGCACCGCCCCCCGTGTCGCTCGGTTGCTCTCTGTAGATCTATATATGGATACAAAGGGAATAATTACATTTCACGTCGTATAGTCAGCCCTATTTACTCACTTTTTACTTATAGCTTTGTAATACATAAAAATAGAGTTTATTACTATAAAGGTCTGGGTTTTACGCCATGCTGTATGTGATGCAGAAACTAGATTTGTCATAGTACAGGCACGCGCGTGCACTCTCACTTTCATACGTGTGCGCGCTTGGGTGTCCGTGGAGCTATAGCTCAGTGTACTTCTTATATAGCTATGCCCAGTCATATATACAGGTATAAACGCCGTTATATTTTCATACAGCATATGTAATATAAAATTATAGTATATAAATATATTTTTAAATAATCATATAATTAATTACACAATTAAATAATTTTATACTATAATAAATATTATATAAAATATATACTATAAATTTAATAATTTAATAAAACACATTTAATAAAAATGTAATAATCTAGGTTTATATTTCTATAGCTTTAATTACATATTTTATTGCTATAAGGTTGTGTTTAATATACATTATGCACAAAGTATAGTTGTTATAATACAGGCGCGCACTGTCTGTGTGTGCGTGCGTGTGCAACTCTAGCAATAAATACCTACGAATGTTATAAATATGTTTCCAGAAGGCATATTTAGCAGTATGTGTTTAATAAATTCAGTTTATGCTTCTATTTATAAAATAGATTTTAGTGGAATATAAAAGCGTGCTTACAGGAAAATAATTCTACAGCTTTCCCTGGGGCTGTGCACCTTCCTCTGCAGCACCTGTCCCCGCCCCCGGGGACCAAACGCCGTCACCCGCTCGCAGTGACCCCCCTGCACACGCGTGTTGTGGCTGTGGCCTTGGCTGAAGTGTAGATTGAGCAGCTTTTTATTATCATACTTTGTATCGTGTATATAACGGATAATACATGCCTTTGGAGACGTTTGTGGTTTTTTTGTATACAGCAGTATATATGACAGAAGATTTTCACATACAATTAGATAGCCATTAGCATATAGATGCAAAATACAAATTTTAAGAATTATCATTAATATAGCATATTTAGCAGCATTTTAATGTAATGCTTAAGTCTATAAAATAATCCATTTTAGGTACAGAAACTTGATTATGGTGATAGATAAAACTTTTCAATATATGTGTATATATACGTATGTAAAACTATGCATATAGATATATATTTAGAGCTATATATACGTATCTATAAGCATAGTTTTATGTATACACACACCCTATATATGCAAGTGTGTGTGTGTGTATATGAGAGGGGTAAAGCAAACTTGATGCAGGACATGGGGGGGATGGGTGAGATACGCGTGTTGCCCAGATGGCACCTTCGCTGGCTGTGGTGGCTTCCGAGGCGTGTGTCGTGTCACGTCCAGGTGTGCTGGAGGCCCACGGGTGGCTTTTGCTTTTCCTCAGCAGCCGCCCGGCTGTAGCTGGTTCCTGCCCCCCCAGGTGACTTTAGCCCCCGTGTGCAGCCTCCTGCCAGTCCAGGGCCACCGGCCGCTCTGGCCACCCCAGTGTGCGCGCTTGGGCTGGCACCATCCCACAGCCCCCATCGCAAGGATGACTTCGGGAGGTCGGGTCACTTCCCTGCAAACGTTAAATAAAGGCCATTAAACGGGCAGAACCCCCTCCCCGAGCCATTAGGACACACTGACAGCAGCCCCCACCAGTGACAGATGCCAACGGTCCATGACCCGCGGGGCCTCCATGGCCCCTCTGCTCAGCAGCCCCCAACCCATGGCCACAACCCCCAACTCCCACAGAGCTGCGTTGCCCAAACACCCCAGGTTCCAGCCCAAACTGTGCCCGAGCCGGGGGATGCCTGTGCCCAGCGAGGCGCAGCTGCCTGCACCCACCACAGCCCAGAACCAGCTCAATCAAAGTAGCGTTTAATTGAGTTTTTAATCTGCCGGTGCCTAGTGCCCTCTTGAGGCCTGTGGGGCCCGGCCCTGATGGAACCTCCCAGGACTGTGCTCCCACCACCCATCCATCCCACACCCCAGGGACTGAAAATCCCCCATCCCGCCCACGCCAGGCAGAATAAAGACATAAAATACAGCATCATATTTATAAAAATTGCCTCCAGAAACAGCCCACATGACTTCGCTCAGGCAAGTCTCAGCACAGAGTAACAAGTCCTGCTCTGCCTAACAAGCAGCAGAGCAGGGAGATGCATTTTATCCCCAGTTCCAGATGGAGCTGGGACTGGACGGCTACTTTTGGACGCTGGATTTAAGCTCAGTTTGATGGAGCTCCTCTTCCAGCCAGGAACCGCTCAGACACTGCTCCACAACAGCCACAGGAGCCTGGGCACAATGCCCAAGGCCAGATCCTCCTGCTCGTCCTCCTCCCCAAACCCAGGAGATATGAACCAAACACATCCTTACAAGGGGCAAAGAACATGTTCTGGATTAGTGGCATCGACAGTGAGGTGTCATTTATGGAGTTGCTATCCCTGCACGATGGGAAGGACACGATGCCCACCTTGGAGAGCCGGGCTCCAACACAGCCGAGGCTTCACATCACTTCTGGTGCCTCTGGGAGAAGTTGTGAAGGCAGGGACCCACACACAGGGGTGGTGACGGCCCAGCTCTGCCCACCATAAGCCTGTCCCCGAGGTGGCCCCATGGCTGGGCACAGCCCCAGGTGGTGGGGGGCTGGGTCTGGGGGCACCCCGGAGCTTGTCCAGCACTGGGGCATCCACAGTGCCCAGTTCTCTTTCTCTTATTTTTCAATCAAGCTCCAGTTTTCATGAAACCTGTCAACATTTAAGAAGCTTCGAAGCCCTTTAGACCCTCTATTATGCTTACCTGCTGCTTAAAAAAAATTATTCAGGAGCGAANAAAAAAAGAGCAGCCTTAAAGTGATACCTGAAAGTAATAGACAGGACTTGCCGTCATGCCCCAGTGTCACCAGTGTTTCTGCTGCACATTTGCATTGCATTTTTACACATAATCATCCCTTAATTGTTGCTGCACACACCCACAGTGGGAGCTGCCCGTGGGTGCGCAGAGCTGGGTGTCCACACCGGCACAGAGCACCCCATGGTACCAGCGTTGCCCCGCGGTCCCGGCGTGTCCCACACCGTGTCCAGCTCCCCCAGCCAGCACCGACACAAGGGGTCACGCAAGAGCCGTGCGTGGCTCCGAGCGCCGGGCTCTGCTCAAAACCACCATCATTTTTTATTCCTTCATATCCAGCATCTCCTCCCTTGTGTGTTTCTCCCTCCACGAGGCTGCAGCAGGGTAAGGGACCCCCCAGGCTCTCGGCTGGGGACTTGCCCAGCCCCATGGCGAGCAGCTGTGGGGCCAGAGACCAAAATGTCGCCAGGGAACAAACAAAATGTCAGGGGACAAACACAGCGTCACCCCATCAGCGCCATGGCTTCACTGCACGCTCTCCCTGACAGCAGCAGGGCTCCCCCCGGAGCACCCCAGTGCGGGACATGGCGGGGCTGTAACGCCCCTGCTGTGCTGGCGGTGCCTGGGAGCAGGGGCAGCATCTGTCCGAGATGCTTCAGCTGCCATCTGGGAGTGTAAAACATGCTTGGCCTTAAAAGGATGGTGCTCAATCATTTTGCATACTAGTAGACCCAATTTTAGTTGAAAACATGAGAATTAGCCACACTTTTAGACAGCAAGCAATAGCCAGGTTTCACCTGGGACTGATGAAATGAGGTAATTCCTTCTAACAAAGACTTTGGCCCAGCAACCTCGTTGCTCTCACCTGTATTTCAGTCGTTATTTTACCTCTCCACCTTTGCACCCTTCAGCCAGAAACGTCACCTCCAGGAAAAGATACATCCACCTGCTCAGTGTGACACTGTGTCCCTGGACCCGCACCACGTGGCAGGTGAGCTGGTCGCCCAGTACGGGGGCTGCGAGGTCCCAGCGGCCCTGGAGGAAGCGAGATGCATGTCTCACAGTGGCGTAGGCAGGAGAGGGGGCGATGCCCATGCAGGGAAGGGGCCTGTTACCCTGCCCCCATTTCGCAGCCCCTCAGGCCCTCCCCTGCCATTTGCCCCCCCTGCCCTGCCCAGGGAACGGGGCTGGAAGCGTCGGCATCTGGGGTTGCAAAATGAGATTGCGAAGGCAAACGCCCCCCAGGGCAGCGCTGCCGCAATGGCCCAGAGGCTGCAGCCACCTCAGCTGCAAATGAACGGCTTTGCCAGGCACCGAGCGGAGGATGCTGCTGAGTTTAGTGAGGAAAAGTTGGACCCAGCACCCCGTGGGTCAGCCCGGGCTCCCCGCCAGGGCCCTGCTCGTTTCCTGCACCCCACCACATGTGTCTGTGGCGACGGGTCAGATCCGCTCCCCCCGGCACAGAAACGATGGACGAAGGCCTTGCTGTCCCCCCGGGCTCACCTCTGCGCTGGCCGGTGTCCCCCTGTGCCCGCCGTGGTCGCACACCCCGCGCTGTCACCAGGGCGAGAGGCTCAGCCCCGCTCGCGCCACTGGGGACCCACCGCGGTTCCAGCAGGAAGTTATTTGCTGCCTGGCGACCAATTTCTGGCTGGCTGGAAGCGTGTGTCTGGTGGGACCCCCAGCACCCCCAGCCGGGATGCCGGGCATTGGCCTGGAGTCACTGCTGGGAGCTGCGCTGGAGGCTCCTGGTGTTCCGTCCCAGCTGGTGTTCCCCCCCAGTGGTCACCATGGCCAGAAGTCACATTGTATCTCTGCCACGCCTGACGCTTTCACACTCCCCTGCTTGCCCAAAAGCCGAGTCGGTGACATTTGCAGCCCCCTCCCCAGGCAGCGTCGCTCCCTTTCCCTCTCCTGCCCAGTCCCTCAGGGACTTTCCTCCTTCCAAGATGATGCCGTGCCCCAGGAGCAGATGATTTTTCCCCTCTCGGGTCTCCGCCGGTTTCTGGGTGGTTTCCTGCGCCAGGCTTGCTGTCCCTCTCTCCTCAATTTGCACTGTCACTAATTTCTCATGTCCCTGTGTCACATTAGCAGCCAGGAAAATTGTGTCTGAAGTCCTTCTGGAGCACCCCGCTGGCTCTGTGAAACGAGGTGGCCTTGAAGAAAGATTGAAGGGATTGAGCTTGTTTAAACCTAGGGGAGAGCAAAGCAAGGCAAGTGACAGTCTCCAGCTACAGAAAAGCTGCCGGTAAGGGCTCTGCTCTGAGCCCACCGCGGACAGGACAAGGAGTAACGGGCTTAAATTACAGCAAAGGAAATACTGCTTGGACAGCAGAAAACCGTCTGGGAGGGCAGAGGGGGAAATACTGAAATAAAGTGCCTGGGAGGATTGTGAAATCCCCTTTGTTAGAGGCTTTTTAGAACAGGTTGGATGAGCACGTCAGGAATGACAGGCAGAGTTCATCCTGCCTGCAGGCAGAGGATGGGCTAAAAATACCGCAGAGTCCCTTCAAGCTTTATTTTCAGTGGTTTAGCAGAAGGCTGATTAAGCTGCTCAGCACCACCATCAGCTTCAAGACAAAAGCTGTTTTCATTCAGTCAAACATGTTGATATATGAGGACACGTATTTAAAAGCATAAGTAAAAATCCATATTCCCTTCCTAAATTAATCCCTAACTTCCCAACTGCATGGCTTTTAGTCTGAGAAGATGGTTGAGTTCCCACAGCAATGGTGTTCAAGCCTTTAGCATTTGCGATGCCGCGAAATCATTGCTGTGTGAAGCCAAACCGTTTGTACCACGGGTTCCCGAAGTTCAGTAGGTGTTGTGGGCTGGCTTTTGGTGTTTCAACATCCTGAATAACTACAGCTCTCCATCCAAACATCCTGTGGTCTGGTCTCAATGTCCTGTCAGAGACAAGGCTCGGCCGCTGGCTGACCGCGTCACGGAAGGCGCACACTGCGGCTGGTCACTGCCTGCACACCAAACCCCTGCGTCACTCCTGGAAGCAAACGCGACACACCAGAAAGCAAGGCAACGTCTGCTGGAGCTAAAACCACTAATTCAGAAGGTCCCTACTAACAGCTTTTTACCTGCGTGCAAATCTATGGGAGACTTTCAAAGGCACCTAAAGGATTTGGGCATCAAATCCAGCGCCAGCAGGGCTCACGCTGCTAAGCAACAGAGACATCTGAATATATCCTTGGGAGAGCACGCTAGCCTCATTAGAGTCCATGATGTAACTTCTGTTATAAAACTGGTGCCGGCTTCACTGCCGGCCTTTTGCAAGAGGATTTTGGTTCCCAGGCTTATCCTTAGTAACAAGTGCCCTGGTTCTGCAACAGGAAGAGGCATTGCCGCCCTTCCCGCTCGCAGCCAGGCTCACCACCACCGGGAGGAGGACGCCTGGTGCAGAGACAAGCAAGCAGACACCCAGTTCAGTAACAAAGCGTCAGCCTGCTACAAAACGCTACCCAAGCCGGAATTTGAGAAGTCATTTTTAAAGCAAGCGCTGCTCTCCCTGGGGGCTGGACCTGTAAGAATGAGCTACTACATTAGTTCAGACTGTAGATGGCACAGATACTCGAAGGTGCTTCAAACCTCTTTGTGCTGAATCTTCAAGACCGGCTGCAAAGCACCTCCAAACCCCGACACCAAGCGGCCTGGGGGGGTTTAGCCCCTGGCACAGTCCTACGGCTACACTGCTGCCTGTACCACAGCTGGGCAGCACCAGTCCGCCCAGCACTGCTCCAACACCAAACTAAAAGCACCTGAACACTTCCAAAGAGCCACTAGCCACATTTCAGGCGTCTTATGAACGCTCCCTTTCCAGCCTATGACAGTGCTTGCTGAATTCATTCCGACAAACGATGAAGGAAACACTTTCAAACAGCAGGATGACAGCGAGCAGCCTCAAGCCATTGAGAAACGCCGGGGCCACGCCACAAGCCAAGGACCCTGCTCAGAGCCACGGGGAGGGCACAAGGGCTGATGGTGCCCGCACCGCCTTGCCATCCCGGTCGCTCTTTTGTTAACTATTTTTAGCTTTAATCTTATGATACCTATTGATGGTGAATGCAATTAGCGAGCAGAGACTAACATCCTGCATTCTTTTAAAAATAGCAAAGCACAGAGGAAAGATTTAGTCAAGTGCGATGTGAACACGACAGCCTTAGCCTCCCGAGAAATCACGTGGCTACATACACCAGGCCTAAAGAAAGAAGTGTTTAGGTGACTCAAAGAGGTTTCCAAACAAGTGGCAGAGTCCTCGGAGTGAGGGACATTTAAGTAAAAGCTTTAGCAGAAAAACCTCTATGAAAAGCTTTAGAATCTTCTCTTTACTTGCACATTCCAGCCCCGGATACACACACATTTCACCAAGCAGCAGCACTCAGTGCTATGACACCTGTGCGATTTACACAACTCGGGTATCAGCATCTACGAGTTCAGTCACCAGCTGTGAAATCACGCAAGAAACCCCACGGCAAATCCCGACCTCCCGCAACGCTGACCCCGAGCCTCGCACCGCCCGGCTCCAGTCACCGCGCTGCCAGCACAGAACAACCGCAACGCTCCGGCCCCACGCGGGCCTGGCCCTTCAAACCAGGCAAAACCCAATGAATTAGAACAAAACGGTGTAAAAACACATTAAATGGAAGCATCCTGTCTGTCTGCTAACACTGATCTGGAGTTTAGGTAACTTTTTAAAGTTTTGGAAAACCGTGATAACCAACTGTTCCAAAGAGCCTTTGGCACATCCCACTTTTACACCATAATTCAACAGATACAGCAAAGGTTACAGAAACCCTGTTCAGACACTCGAGCCTCCTTTGAAAGGACTTCATCACTTACCTAGAACTGGAAGGCAGTAATGCAATTTCTAACCATAATCACAAGTAATTAAGAGGGATGTTGGGAAGACAGAATTGGAAAAGCCGCCTGCTTTTGTTAACAGTAAGCAAGCTGAATGCTTTCTTTGTGCATTTCTTGCTGCTGTTGAATGAAAAAAACAATACAAAGAAGTGCACTCTAGAATAAATCTTTAAATGAATCCCTTCAGATAACTGAAAAATACGACCCAAAGTGATGAGTACCCGGTATTCAAACCTCCTGTTGCACCCTAGACATCCTCTGGAAAGGCCCTTCTGCAAAACTAAACGCACGTTATCGCTGCTTCGTTTAGACCCGCTGCGCTGCTTGTACTTCTAAAACCAAGAGGCATAGAAAATACAGAAGTAAGTGCTTTTAAAAACCATTTGCTTCAGGAAGACAAAGAAATCCCATCTCCGCTACCGCGGCAAACGTTACTGGAAAAAGCACTATTGTTGCTCCTGGGAGGAATCGGCGTGGAGAGCTGCAATTAGGCAGAAGGACAAAAAAAAAAAGGCTAATTGAAATATTTGTTTTCCAGACAGAAATGCATTTTTAGTTCAGTTTGTCTATATTTGATGCAATGATACTCCTATAAGGATGTGAGCAAAATTATGTATTTTAGCATTACATAATTGAAGAAAAAAAACCCCAACACAGTGGTAGAAGAAAATTAATCCAGAACAGCAAAGGGGACAGTAGCAAGTTCCCAATACCGACCAAAATTTACACATAAACATACCACAAATTGAATAACTTGGATTGCAATCCTTCCTACTATTTTCACTTACAGACTTGACAGCGCAAGCATGAGGGTTATTCGGTTCAAGTCTGGATCTCTCGAGTCAAGGGTGGCAACGGCGTTAGTGCCTCACTTCCCTGCGTAAGTGTTGGAGGGAGAAAAACCCAACCACCAAGAATACGACAGTTTCCAAATTGCACAAAATGTTTATTGTTAGTCTAGTACATTCAATATCATATCGACTAGAATACAGTAATTCAAAATATTTTTGGCGAATTGAAATTTTTTTAAAAACCATTTCAAACACTCCAAAAAGCAATGCCATGAAAAATTAACTTAAAATTAAAACAAACATATTCAAGCAAGAGTTTCACTTCTGACTACAGAAAACTTCTACATGTATTTTAGTGGTTTTAACAGTACTGCATTTAAACAAAATATATGAACTCACAAAAAGTGGAAAATAGTAAAATAGACAATGTTAAAAAACTGAGGCATCCAGATGTGTGAGACAGTTGTACTAGGAATTACCTGCCCAGTTGTTCCACCCTTCCGGGGCAGTGAACTAGTCTGCTGTAGCGGTGCCACTTCTCCAACCGCCAACACCCTACAGCAATTCTTCTTCAATGCCTTGAATTGAAAGTTTGTCCCTCTTGTAAATTCCGTATACAAATGTATATAATTCTAAAATATGCAACCCACTGGCAAATCTAGGTGCAATATTAAATGGTACCTTGAAAAACTTCCCTATCCTGCTACTTATTGTTTGCAGACAGGCAATATCCAGAACAAAATCTGAAAAAGGCAACACGTTTTGGTTTTCTTTTTAAATACTGACATGAAAAACAGAGTAAATTAGAAAAAGGATAAAGTCAATCTTAATATAAGACATTCATTATATAGTGGGACAGGATACAATTATTGGACAAACAGTATTACAATGACTCTTCTACATCTGGTCATTTAATGCACATGTTCTACAATCATGACTTGCTACCACACCTGGTTTTCCTGTACAGAAAGACAGCAACACAATTAAAGACCAGTTTTACTCTCTGTTAATTCCCAGAACGACAAGTGACACCGGCTCAAGTTCTTCAAGCTCTCCTCCCTGAAAGGCTGTGCTTGCGAAGAACCAATAACCATGAATTCAAAGTGGTCAGCAATTGCTCTGCACCTGCAGCTCTGACCAGGATCTCCCAACAGAAGGACCCCAATGAGAGCTGGTGGGAACAGGTTCTGTTGGCCAATTTAAATCCCTTTGAAAATCCAAGCTTTAATATTACAGCACCGATATGTGTATACACATTTTGGAGAAATGACCGACTCTCTGGTTTGGACAGGGGGATATTAGCTGTCCACCTTCCTTACCACCGCCAACCCTTGGTAAGTCAGCTTTCACCCAAACCGCTGCCCGCCTGCGCAGCGCGGAGTAGAATTGGGAATCTTGAGGAGAAAAATCACGTTAACTATTTCTTTTAAAGCACTTCATTTCCATGATGGATAAAGCCAAATTAAGGTGCTGTTTAAGTGGTAGTTTAGATGCGCAGAATACTATCATGTTAAAACTCAGCAGAATCACATCTCAATTTTAGTTTGTAAAAGTGGTTATTACAATTACACCTGTAATAGAACCTTTGAAGAGGTACAATGTTTGCTTATCAGTACAGTATGTGGAATGTAACCGTTTCTTGCAAGACTTTGCAACATGAGTAACTGCATAGATGACAGTTGTGTTTTCAGTTCAATAAATGTACTTTTAAAGTTTACAAAAAACACAGAAAGTTTCTATAAAAGTCACATTATACCAAGATAATGGGTGGTAAAAGTAGATTATTTGTCTGTGATTCATGTTTAATAAGTGACTAGTGGAAAGGTGGTAGAAACCAATTTCAAATCAAGAGTTACATTTTTGCTATTGCACTGACTTCACCATTTGAATCACTAATTTAGAAAAATTCACGTAGTTAAAAATTGTAAAATTAAACTAGAATACAAAATTTATTTGTAAACATCAGGTAGCCAGTTCTACTAACGTGGAATGGACTCTTGGTACTGCAGTACAGTATCTTGGTTACTTAGAGCACTTGCCAGATGATGGGCAACTCAGGACACAGACAACATCAGTTCACAGTAATTGCGTTCAGAGAACTACCAAAGTCAGTGCAGTTTTTCTGTGCAATTTTCCAATTTCCCCGAATTCCTTAAGTCAAATAATACTGTTACAGAGGCCAAGCGCAGATTATTTTTTTGTATATATCTATCATAAGTGACGAATTATGTCTGCAGGACTTCTGTAAAGGTACTTCCAAATGGCATAGTAATGAACAGCAGCTGCTGTGGCCACAAATACGTGCCAGATGGCATGGGCAAAGGGAATGACTCCATCGCTCTTGAAGAACACCACACCCAGGCAATATATCAAGCCTCCCCAGGCAACCTCCTGAAGTCCATCGGTGTTGCTCTGTTGATTAACAAGGAAAGGTTAGAGGTAGCATGTAAAGGAGAGACAGGGTATTTTATGTACATAATACAAAGTGCTTTCTCCCCAAGAAAAGAAAGCTGGCTGTCAACTCAGAACATCCTGGATATGACAGTAGACAAGTGAGAAAACCAGTATATTCATATTACACTTTGTGAAATATATAATATATTTATATAATATGTCTCAATAGCACTATAAAAGTAATAGTGGGGTAATTCAAGAATTAAGACAAGTTTGATGTTTTGTCTCATGCTCATGAGCAGAGCAAACATGGAGAAAAAGAAAACCACATTACTGCATGTAAGCGTGAGTTCAATGCAACTCCTACTAGCTGGATGAAGCGTCCAGCAAGGTTTTGGTACAGCACAGCGTTCATGTGGAACAGTTAAGTAGTATAACAGACATTACCTTGTAGATGTGTCAGATTTATATTAGCAGCAGAGAAGGTTATTCAGAGTTATTTAAAATGTGTAACTACAAATAAATAATAGGACAAGATGGAGTAGGATGCTTTACAGAGTCACTAAGAAACCTTTTTAAAAAAAACAAACAAGAACTACTAATTGCTGAGAGATAAGCATCCCAGAGACAGTGCATCCATCAGTTTGATACAGTTCAACCACTACTCAATTTTTCCCCTGCTTCACTGATAAAAAGAAGCCTCTAGTAAGAGGCAAAATCTTCAAGCTTTGCTGCCCATAAGTAATTTTGAAAGGGACAAGAATCAATTTACTTCCCCCATCTTGGTCCAACCACAGAATCAATTGATTAGGTTTTCCAGAGAGCTCTTACATACACCAAGAAAAAAGGACATGTTATCAGAAGTCCATTCCACCTTCTTAAATAAAAGCTTCTTTCCCAATTTGTAAGTGGTAAGTGGGCATTAAGTAAGTTTATAAATAGTAAAATCTAGGAACTTTCCTTGACAGGCTAAGGTACTTCACATCTTTATCATCATTTTTACTAAAATGGAAGTAACTGAATTGTTACGTCCAATATCCTTCCAGAAGTGAGCGTCTTCAGAAGTGAAGTTTGGAACCTAAGCTCTTTTTATCTAGACCCTGCCGCCCAGATTCAACGAAACAATGTAGCATTTCATTGAATGCAAACTATAAACCCAAAATATAACTGACTATATATGGTTCTTCTACAGAGAAGAGTTACAATTATGGTAGACTAAACAGAACATCTTTTGAGAAGAAAAAACAACACTGGAACTTAAGCTAGTTATAAAAGGAAAGTTTGTGTGTTTGTAATGTTAATAGTCACATTCCTTACCATGGATGTCACTACCAGAGCAGGAGAAAATCCCATCGCTAAGTAGAAAAAGAGTTCAACGATCTTATACCTAAAAAGGAATGATTTTAGTCTTTTAAGGACGTGTACAAGAGCATGAACATTTCCTTCAACATTAAAGAAAATATTTTAAGTTTTATGTTAGCATGGGTCCATTAAACTATTCACAAAGCTTTCCATGCAGATAGATAACCAGTGTTTTATGACAAAAATAAAGCCCGTATTTATCTCTGCATTGCACAGTTGCAGGCAATACCTTCTCCTCTCTGCCTAGATACATTCATTTGCATTAACTACTAGTGAGAATAAAACAGAGACAACTTATATTTTCTTATTTGACAAGAACCTCAGTAGCTCATCTCCAAAACAAAGAAGTTGGATCTTGCTCCCTGAGGATAAGTATTGAAAGCAGGCTCAAGAATTCACATCTGAAACTCAAGGACTCCCATCTCAAAACAGAAACAAAAAGGTAGCAGGAGTCAATATGCATCAGTATTATATAAATAATATAATGTTGCAGTATAATCTATACACATTGCTGCAGAAATTAGGGTGTAAAAAAAGCTATCATTTCAACTGGTTTCTTACTTTACGACCTTACCTTAGCCCTCTCATACCTGCTTTAAAGTTTTAAGAGTGGATACTTCCCTCCCACCCCTTTAAGAGAAGGCAATAATATAGCCTCAAGACATGTTATGATAAGGTGAATACAATTATCTTCTGACAAGATGTAAGTCTGCATCATTCTCATTACATATTTCCACTGTTTCAAAGCTCTTATTTCAATGGGTGAAAGGCTGGATAGGAACACCCAGAGAGCAAGAAAGCCCCCACCTTTTAATTTAATTTAATTAATTTAAATTAAATTAAACTAATTAAAGTTAAACACAAATAATAATTCTTACTTTTCATGGTAGAGAAATACATAAATGGTTCCTCCAGCAGCCATCAGCCAGATAAACCAACGCATGTGAGACGCTAGAGGTCCAAGCTCACGTAGATTTAACCTGGAGGTACAGAGATTTCAAGAGACAAAAGTGATGAATGAATGGACCATGCTGACAAAAGAATAGGGGAGCATGATAAAAACAAATAAATATTCACAGCTATAACTTAAGATGTGATGGGGGAGAAGACACTTGGACATTCTATACATAGAGAGGCAGAAGGTGCGTTTGCATTGATGCGAGGGAAGCATAAACTGGGACATGTGAAATATAAATTAATTACTTTCTGCTGTTTTCTAATATTACTTTCTGTTCAGCAAATCCCAGGAGATTATATTATGTTGCATTTCACAATGCAGAATGCGGTCAATTGCATTAAGAAGAAAGCTATAAGTTTTGGAATGCTGCAATAATGAACTGTTTACATTGGAAAAGCTTTAACACTACAGCTGCAGTGATTTCTTACCATGGTGCATATGATGCCGCAATAAAGACATAGATCATCATTCTGTCACACATGTGAAAGCAATGCTCCATTGTCCTAGTAAGAGAGGTAACAAGTCATCAAGACAGATTTTGGAACCATTTTTCTATCATCTCAGTTGCCTGACACACTTTGGAGAAAATACTATCAATTCCATAATCTCTTAAAACCATCTGGAAGACCGTCCAGCTGGCTTCAACTTCAGAAGGTCATAAGACATGTAGGAGAGGATCATCACATCAACTATGCCTAATCCAGAAACTGTTACTATTCAGTGACTACTGGTTAAATCCAATTTATGGTCAAGAATTATAATAGGAGTCATAATGGGACCAAAAAAAAAAAGAAAATCACTTCTTAGCTTTGCTATTGCTGCCTTGCTCCCAAGGAGGCTTTCTGATACTTAGCTGTATATTTTATTATAATTCTCGTGGCAAAATCTGTGTTCTTCGAAGTGTTTGAGCATGCCACAGTCCCAGACAGCGTTCTCATTTCTGCAATGGGATTATTTCCACCATGCACTTCCATTATGTTTTTCCCATGCAACTTGTAGATTATGACCCACTAGGGCCTAGAAAAACAAATATTTTCCATGTGAAAAAGTTTGTTTGTATATGAGCTTGGCTCACTATTTCTTCCAACAGAATCAAGGGTGTTTTTTTTTCATGATTCAGTACAAGGTACCACGCCAGCCTTCTGTAAAATCATATTTTTGACTGAGAAACACAATGGAAAAACAGTACAGAACATGAAAATAAAACATCTTATACGTCTTACAGTGATACCTTAAGTGGCTCTTTTTCCAAGAAACAATATGAAATACTGTAGAGACAATGAAGAGTGCACAGAGCCCCATGCCATACATCCATGCTGTTATCTTTTCCCATCGATCATCAGAAAGCCGGTGGAGAAGGGCACTACCCACAATTGCAGGAACAATGAGGAACTAAGAAAACAAAAGGCCATTGTTAAGTCTTTACTCACTGCCACCCACAGCACAGCAACAGCCAGGCAGATAACACTGCAACACGCCACATGCGACCATGTGTACCACATTTGATGGCATGTTTCTAACAGGGGAGAGTTGTTCATTTAGTTGTATGTTGACACACAAGCATCAAGACTTCCGCAATGTCTCAGACATCTGGGTTATACCTGTTTGTGATAAATTTCTCCTCACAGGACAGACCAAAATAAACTTAAATCCCAAATGAAAAAATAAAGCATTGGGAACTATGCAGTTAAGTAGAAGATAAGAGAATTAAGGAAAGGCTTTGCAGAACTTGGGTTTTAGATATCATAAATAAATTAGCTACAAACTTCTTTTATGAATACATTCTTAATGCATAAAGATGATGCTCTTTTAATGCAGCGTATCCAAGTCTGTTTCCCTTACCACCTCCCTCTCAAGCAGCTTTAATTCAGATCTTCCAAAACAACCCCTGTAAGATCATCATGATGGAATTAGCATGCTCTTATGATGTATCTAAGAAGTGGGCGGCAGGCTCCAAATACATTTGAAACCCCACTCCTTTCCAAAATAAGTTACATCATGTACCTTTGTCTCATTCAGAAAAAAACAAAGGGAGGTGGTCGGGTGGGGGAAATCGTGTCCAACAAGTATTTAAAGAAAAGAACCTGCTGGCTCAGACACTTCTACTCATCTCCTTCCACTATGAACGTGTATCTTTGTCAGTCTTCTAAGTTAAAAACTCCACACAAATTCCCTTCCAGCCCCTAAGGCATGTCTTAAGATGTTAATTAGTTCACTTGAATTGTAAATAAAGTTAAATTCTTCTCAGTTTAATCTGAGTCTCCCATGCTAAACAATAAAGCTAGGAACAAGTAATGTTGAAACAAATCTGCCAACTCCGCTTTGCATTACAGGTTTGATAGCTTAGAGTGCAAAGTTCTGGTCTAGCCTGCATTGTCTCTGGCCTTTATCTACTCACAGACTAGAGGAAACTGAGGCTCTGATCACATCTACAGATGAGAAGATGCAGAGTATACCAAATGACTCTGAAAAGTACTTGGTTAATCCAGAGAGTTTTTAAAAAAAAAAACAAAAACAAAACAGTGGCTTTTTCTTCTGGCTTTTGAGGTACATCACTGTAGCTTCATTACTATTATATCTTCTACATTCAAGCTGAAAGCTGTAGAGCCATGGAAATGAAAAGTATGGCATTCCTATATCCGCAGCATTTGGACCAGAGGTGAAACGCTTTCCGCGTTTTGTAATGAGACTACGGAAGCTGACCTCATGCACTTTAAGGCCAGAAATAGTCTGCCAGTCTGGCTTCTCATTTATCACAAACCATGAATTTCCATATACATATCCTGGACAGCCCCCAGATTCAAGAAAGGTTATAGTGTTTCACTCCTCAGGAGATCAGTCACTCCTGTTTTCCACATATGGCAAACAGTTTAAAGTGTGGCTGAAGCCCTTGAGACAGCAAGGAACTGATGAGATGCGGCAGTTGTTTCATTTAGATTTTGCAGGAGACAGGAAGATGCTAAGCTCCAGAAATAGTTTCTTAGCTGTGTTTCTTTAACAGCGCATCAATTTCCTTCCCAATTTCTGGTGCAAATTTCAGTTTTGACTATATTTGACAGAGAACTAAAAGGTTTCAGAGAGATTATGTGTTCATGACGCTTGCGGGTACAAGTGACTAGGTAAAATAGCAAATCCCTACTAATTCTCTACTGGGTGTGAGCTGCTCAGAGACTTGGCCTGGAAGTCTGACCGAACCATTTCATAGGAAGGAAGTCCTCTTTGGAAACCAGATTTAGCTATTACACACAACAACTTGCCTTTCTTACACAGATATCCCAGTTTTTTACTAGTCTACTAAAATAAATATTTCCCAAGTTAAGCTATGATGCGTAATGCTCAAATGGGCCAACACATTTTGCTGCCAATCATTTTTTCCCAGTAATTATCGTATATAAAGTTACAGGGTTAAAACAAATAAGAAATTCTCTTATCACCTCTTTCTTTGCACCTTCAAAACAAAGAATACAGCTACAAACGAGTGCATGGATGAAGAGCTGAATTAATCTCTTTTCTGCCTTGTCCTGGCTCTGAAGAACGGTTCTACTTCTTACCGGGGGGGGAACAGCACTATACTAACATGAGAAGGATTTATTGTTTTTTCTAAGTGTTCTATTTGGAAACACTTTCCCTCTGTGCCTGATATGTATCCTGGGAACAGTTAGACTAAACAAGAAATGTTTTATTACTCTTTTTCTGATCAAAAATAGATAGATTAAAGACAAAATCCAGAAATTATATCCTGCCGTTCCAGCCAACTGGATAGAAGGTTCTTTAGAGACTAATGCCATACCAGATAACATATGATAGAATGGACTTCATTATATCTAACATCCATCTTACAAAAGAAATACGACACTTTAGTCAACAAAAGACAGATTTCCACATGTTCATCTGAAAAACATCTCTAGCGCAAGAATTGCATTTTAATCTTCAGAATGGAGGAGCAATCAACTGGTCCTTTAAAATAAGGTCCTTTTTGACTACAAAAGAGAGTAGTCAAAGAATCAGAACTAATCGGATGAGTGTGATTGTGCCATGTAATTTTACAGCAGTGACATAGCATTTTTAAGTTGCCAACATCCCCAGTAATAAACCTAGCTACAAGTCACAAAAAGCTTTGCTTATGCATCATGCATTGTTTGCATCATGAAGTGCAACTCTTCCAAATGAATATCATCAAACCCACCAACTTAATGTACTATGAACAACACCAGGACTGTGATGTTCCAATTTACTAATTTTAGCACCTTCATTAATACTTGCTAAATTAGAAATAGGGCTGGTAGAGAAATTTACAGAACAAGAGAGTAGACAACAATTTCACTAAGTTTTCTAGAGAAACGTCAGAACAAAATGAGCGCATGAAGTTACAAACCCCTTTGCAATACGGAGGAAGAAAAAGGATTAAAATGTATTTATTTACAGCTATAGGCAGGAATCTTTAAGAGGAGACTTGGGCACAACCCCAAGTGTGATATATTTTGGGAAACCAACTACCACAACCCCTACTGTCACAAGTAACAGCCACTGCAAAGAGCCTTAAGGCACGAAGAAGAGACTGAAACAGTAAGCTGCAAGCCTGATCAGGCACACTTCAGGGAAATTACACTCTCTGGTTACTAGCTTATAGCAAAGTATCTGGTATCTTCCATCTATTTGGGGTTGCTTAGGATACTGGTACGTTGGTCAGTATTTTACCTGTATTGCTTCCATATTTCTGTAGACAATCTCTCACATAGAATTCTAAGTTTAAAAATCTGCTAAAAATTTTGCTTTTGTATATAACATTCATGCCAAATCAAGTTATTTTCTTTGCACGCAAGGCTATGCAGGTCACGTAGTTCAGCAACAATGACCTTTGATGCACAAGCCAGCGTAGCAAAGCATGGTGTTATTGTTGCGATCTCACGTGCCTTTCATTGAGAGGGAAATACTAACAGGATAAAGATGGTCCCTACACTTCCTCTTTGGAAGGGAAGAGAACAGAAAGATCAACAAAGCAGCCAAAATCACATGTGACACCTAGAGGGAACCATTAAGGACTGTGTCCATTCTGCCTGCTCCAGGACTGTAGTCCTGAAGGCAAGTACAGTCATTTGCTCTTCTCAAATAAGGAGACGAGCACTGTGGAGTGGGAAGCCTACTGGCAACTTGGGTTGTGCAATGCACAGAGCAGAGAAACTGCTAATATCAGTCAAGTAGAATGGAGACATTTTCATCATAAGAGCCCTTCTGAAATTTTGAAGACGACTCCTTCCATGCTCAAATGGCCTGGTAAATGCTCCAAGCCTCATTTTTGAAATATTCTTTCTTTTTTCCATGCACTGCATAAACAAAGGCTGGAATAGAAAGACTATAACTTATTTTAAGAATAGTTGCTCCTTTTAAAGCAGTTGGAAAAAACTTTTAGAAGAGTATAGAGCAAGTTGTGCCTAAATTCAGAGGTTTTAATACAACAGAGCATATCTTTTGTCTGATAAACCTTAGGTACGCTAGAAAGTTTCATGGTGAAAGTGTCACCCCCCGCCTTCGATCTAGCTTACCTTACAGCTCAAATTCTTATAACTCCTGCTTCTCTCATACACTGTTTCCTTCCTGTTCTTCTAAACACAGAAAGTCTTTTATGTCTCTGTACTCAACTGCTTAGCTGCCCTTCCTGTCTCCTAGTGTCTAGAGACAAGTTAGTGCTTCATTTAAAGCTAAAAAAAATCAAGACATTTTAAATAGCCTTACCAGTTGGAAATCGAAGATACCTTACCATGCTACAGAAAGCTACCTTTTAAGAATTGTAACAAAAAGTTACGCATGGGATTCTGTATCCCCACTTATTGCTGGGTTTTTTGTTTTGTTTTTTAAAGCAGCTGCCTAAACTGACTATTGTGTATTTTTAAGTCAAAAAACAGACAGGATACCTACTGAGGAGTACAGCCCATAAAATACAAGCTGACTACTTTCCAAATTATGAATAAAGCTTTGAAAAAAAATAATATACGGAGAAGCACTGTTAAACTGTGTTTTGTAGAAATTAGATCAATGTCTAACTGAAAACTCACACTGTAATCTAGCAGCAAAGACTCAACCACTTCACTGTCTAACATTTAGTAAAACAATCTGTAAAACAGAGGAGAAGCAAGCATCCCTCCCAGCTTTTTCTGTATAATCCACTGTGCTTTCCCAGATTAGACTCCTATTTGAAGGCTTTGAATTTTGATTAAGAGTTGTTTATTGCATACAATTTTATTTAAGGAGTAACAATCCCTCTTTTCTTCCAAAGGATACATTAACAGTGCATATCCCCGAGTTGTTGACAGTTCATAGTAGGTTTTAGCACGTAGCTTGACTGTCCAGAAAGAAATTAGACAGCTTCACCAAGAACAGCAGCATACCAGAAAACACTGATATAACATCTTGGCTGTAACCTACTGCTAACAGGCAGGAATAAGACATGCCTGTTTTTCAACTAGATGAAGGCTAGAATTGCTAAGGAGTACAGCAACTTCTGCCAGATATGTTGAAATCTAACTTTTTGGCCAGAGTAAGCAAGATTTGTACAAGGATTATGAGATAAACTACATATTTGCGCTAACTAACAGAATGTTGCTTCATTCTCTAGACAAATAAGCATGTATTTACACAATGCTGTACATGAGACCTTTTGCTTAAAAACACATAAGCTTCAGTTAGCTTTTCCATATGTAAAACAAGGTGATTTTGTTTTTACCAGCAACACAGAGCTGTACGTTGGTTATTTATGAAATATACACAAAAGATCCTTAAGAACAGAGCTCCTTCTAGAGCTGAAGAGTCCCATGAACTACCTTGCGCATTCATATCTGTAGCTCACTCAGACACACTGGAGATAAGAGACTGAGGACAAAGTCAAACATACTTCAGATGTTTGGAGTTAAACAAGGGATTGAGAAGAAGCACAAGCTGCTTTTATAAAAGGGCAAATGCTATCTTAAAAAGCAAACAAACACATTTTTAAGTCCTTTTCAAAGTGCCAGACAGCAAATTAAACTTCCCAATTACAAAAAAGAAAAAAAAAAGACTGCTTTCCTTATTTTGTATATATTATACGTTCAAATTTAGTATGGGTCCTGACATTATGAAAACAAGGACAGACTAGGATTTTTAGTAAGGCTGTCAGCATTATTAGTGCCTCTTTCAAAATAGCACATTTTTTTAACAATCAATTAATAGATATTAAGTATCAGAACTAAGCCATTCCAGCTCTTCCAGCTAATATCAACGTGATAGTCTTAAGAAGCCTTCCACTTCTAACATAAATAAATCTTTCTTATACTTGCAGTATACAATTCGCACAATACTATGTCAGCGCAACACTGGGAAATCTGCCTTGCAAGACTAACAGGCTTACATTCACTTTACCGTAGCCATCCTTTGTCTGAGACAGAAGAAAAACATCTAGTTAAAGACATGTAACTTACTTTGGTGAAAAGGAATCTTATGAAGCATCTGGAGCTCCTAGAGATTCAGGACAGGGACTAGTGATTACCAGCCATCTAATTAACGTTACGTTTTCTGGACTGTTATAGCTGAAGTTTACATAACCAAACCAGAGAGGTTGTAAATATGAATATACTTGGGCAAAGGTAAGCATTCAGCCATCCAAACCCACAAACATTTACCAAAACATCTGGTTTAAAAAAAAACAGAAAGAAATGTACTTACTGCATGTGTGTAACAGTTAGCAGCATGTTCATAGCAAGTGGGCTTGTAGCGGCTGTTTGCTGGAGCTGGGTGGTTCATGAACCTGTTGAAAAATTAAGAGGTATTTTTAGGAAAGTTAATAAACCATTGCTTTAGAGTGTCACAAAGGAATATCTCCAAGCTAGTAATGTTAAAAATTTTAAGTACAGACATGTTAAAAGTAACTTATTTGAATTGTAAGTTCTCTTAACAGAGACATCTGGTAAATAAATTTCTGTGACTTCATGTCACAGTGGATGGTTATCTTTAATCAAGACTTTGCATACAGAAGTCAGACCCCTCTTTTCCAACAGCTTAGTCAGATGCAGAATGACCTATTTCCTATTTAAATTATGTAATATGGACTCAAATTACTCTTGAAATATGGACTTCATTATAGCTGCCAAGGCTTACTCCTCTTCTAAGAAATTCTTGAAACTACAGCAATATTCTAGTTCTGTAACACGTCAGAACAAAACAACTTGAACACTGACTTTTCAATTCCTACAGCAAGCAATATTTGTGTTTGGACCGTTGGATGGCTCGATTTTTCTTTGAGGCTAATCCTATCTTCTGTCTGTAACTAAGATCCAAGCTACTCGGGGATGAAAGGAGACTCTAATGGTTAAGTCCAAAGAGGAAAATTTTCAAGAGGCTTACCATAGGTGTTCCATCTTTTTCTCTAAGAATTTTCAAACGTTACCTAACAAACAATCAATCACATCAAATGCAGTCTGGGCAAGCCAAATGACACATGATGGAACTTGAGAAAGTTTTGGAAGAACTTGCCAAGACAAACATTGTATTTAACCGTTTCAAAAAACCAAATGCTCAAGTTGTTTCTGTGAAACTACATAATTTATATCTGTGTATGAAAGCCTCTAAAAGACAGCACACATTTATATGCAACCAGTTAAATCAAAGTTATGAACTACTCCAGCTACAGTACCATGCATGTTATCCCAGCACAGCCTACTATCACACAAAAGTGATTCTCTTTCACTAATAAATTCCAGTTTACTCCAGACTATTATAAAACTATGCATTGACAATTAGCCAGGTATCCAACAAGCCAGGAACAGCTTCACAACAAATACAGAACACGCCTGTGTGTTCAGAACCGAGAGCAGCTTTGTTAGCTAGATTTATATAAAGAGCTTGTTAGACAAACTTTGGTTCTCCCACATGTCCCTCCTGGTTTAAGGCAAAACCAGTCCTATTTTTATGACATCCACAAAATACTGGCAGATCTCAAACCAAAGAAAAACAAACAAAAAAAACCTCCAAGCAGATTATTATAGTTTGAGTAAGCAGTTCCAGATTTCTGGGATAAAAGACACCTGGTTTTCTTGACCGATTTAATAAGTGATTTTTAAACCATTTTTTTCTAAACCGATATACAAAAATTTAACAGCATTGATAAAATAACACTGTCTCACGATCTCTCTTCAAATTGTGGCAATTTCAAAAAACAGTTTAAACTGTTACTAATATAAAGGGTAAGAAAAACGCGAATTTCATTCACAGGCACCAAGTATAAATGGTTGTTAGCAAATGAATAATTCCTTGGGAGTTAATGTATAATTAAAAAATGGCAATTCTTTCATCAGTGACAAATGACACCTTGCTCTCACCTCCAAGAGGACAATGACATTGAAGTCATATACACAGCTGCACAGAACATTTGGAAAATGATTTTGTTGCCCAGTGCATACAGGTCTTCAACAGCTGCTGAAGACCATCTCAGCATCTCTAAAGATGGAACATTCAGTTTACTCAGTTCTGCTTCCAAGTTAGGAAAATATTTAAAAATAAAAGCATCTGTTGGCTCAGTTGAGTGACCAGGATCAGACTGCCCTTGCCCAACTCCATGAATTCAAGGTTTCACAGGAAACCTTTCACTGATTACATCTAGAATATTATTACATTTCTACAAAGGCTATGGTGGTACCTCAGAATTCTCACAAGAAGTAAAAACTAAAAAAAAAACCCAAAATTAAGGAACCGAAAGGAATAAGTTTATCCTCAATATTAGCTTTATAATTTCTGTTGTTCCAAATTTCTATATTAGATATTATTATAATCTAAAAAACTATAATTAATTGAAGGTAGTCTGCTAATGGGACCTTCTATTATCCACTAGAGGATTACTTTTAGATTTTTTTCGTTTTCATTCATATTTATTTAGTAGAAAGAATACCGGATCTTTCTAAAGCAGCCACAACAGAGCCTGGGCTAATGTTAGATTTTGGACAGAATTATGAACAAACTTCAGAAAACTCCATTTATTATTAGGACCTTTTATTCTCACTAATTTAAAGACAGTTTTATTAGCAGTAAAACAGAACATAAAGACATTAACAAAGCTATCCTTTCTCTGTTATCTACACAAAGGGTTGGGTTATTTCCCCTTTGTTTGTGCCAGCACAGGAATGATGCAAATATTCGTTCATCTGTGTGGTAACTTTAGGCTGGCAAAATAGACAAGCATCAGGTTTCAGAAAATGTCACACTTAAAAAAATAACATTTGAAATGCTTTGTAACTATATACTTCAATTATGATTATTTAACTTAACAACAAAAACGGTTAGTAACACGGCTGTTGAACAGAAAGCTTTACTGGAACTCCCACAACAGCTGAAACTCGCTTTTCTTTCACCAGAGAGAGTTCTAGCAGAACACCACCATTAGCAATACTTCCCCATCCCCTTCACCTATGTGTTTATACTAATAACACCACCACCACCACCAGTGCGTTTTGGCAAAAGAGGAAGAATTAGACTTTACCTCTACCTTAAAGAAAAGGATCTCACAACACCCCAGTACCTAACCGTGCTGTCCATTTGACATACCTGCACCTCTCCTTTCTGAAAGGTACCAACCGCAACAGGCTGCAAGACCCGAGCAGCAAATGCTGGAGAACATTTGCTCAGGTCACCACTCACAGACAACCAGTTATAACCCCCAGTTATTTTCCTATGTCTTTTTATAATACTATTTATAAACGTTATCACGAACAATTTTAGAGGAAGGATAATTTAAAAAGTGGTTGAATAGGGCAATAATTGCAGCCAATGCTTCTCCTGAATTTGTTCCATTTCCAGTTTGAGAGTTCGTGTTTAACAGCTTAAGAAACAGGCCTGAAGTTTGAAAATAGCTCCTTTGGGATACTACACTGAAGTACTCATCAAGACCAGGAAAAATTTTTTTGACACATACAAAAGTCAGTCATATACTCCTGTACTTATATTATGTATGATATTGCAATATGAAGCCATAAGAATTTAGTTGCACACTTATTCACAGTCTAGAGGCAAAAACTGTTCTGTTGTTTCTTAAAGATAAATAAATAAATAAACCCCACACCACCAACAACAGATGCTTTTTGTTTTCTGCCACATGAATACCGCAACACAGGGACATTGTTTTTCCTCCTATCTACAGGTCAAGTTTGCCTCTTCTGAAAAAAGATAATTGTGAGGAATACAATCTCACCTTTCTAAAAGCAGAAACTCGATATACAGCACTCAGATACTGTTTACTCCTAAATAGAAGCTCTCTATAACACAACCATTAAGGTTACTATCAAATGCAGGACAGTCTGATAAGGTCCCACTGAACTGGACTACAATTTACAGGAAACATCTTTAAGTGAAGTCTAACAAATCTCTAATGTATTCTTTAATAGGAGCTCTAGTGAAACCAGAGTAATTTAATCAGAGGATACGCAGCATTATCTCACAAAAACACATAAATTGTCTGTATCATTTAGGATATTGACAATCCAAGATCTCCAATATAAAATATTCAATATCAGAATGTGAAATCTCTGAAATTAACAGACGAGGTAGTACTTGCCGCCAGCCATGAGAGCGGAATGCTTTTGGACTGAACTGAGGTACGAGTTCATTTTCACAATTTAAATGCACTCTTAAAGCTCAAGATGTACTTGAGGCCAAGGAAGTCCAAGCTTCATAATTTCACAGCACCTGAACAACTTTCTTTGACGAGCACACTCCCAATATAAGCGAGAAGGGGGTACTGAGAAAGACCTACGACAATTTAAAATGAGAGAAGAAACTCACACCCCTCCCTTTACACCACTTAAACTGTGATTTTGAAACACTTCAAATATTTAAAATATTAAACACATGGACTGATCCATTCTTTGTGAGAGACCCCCGATCTCAAGCTCCTGTTCATTTCCAAAGAGTAATCCTGTACATTCCATAATGATTCCAGAATTAAGAGATCATAGCATTTGGGAGAGAAAGCAGGAGGAAAATCCAAGAGTTCTTAATGCTTTGTCTTTGCATGCAAACCCAGCTTAGAAAAATAAATTATAAAATCCCGAATCTATAGGATGTATCTGTATGGCACTTGTCTGGTATCACAGCAAGCTTATACCCCAAACTGTGGAAGAGAAGAGCGCTTTTCAAATCTCGCCTTATTCTGGATTCCCATCTGCTGAATGAATTATTGTTTTAAGCATGAAGTAAAGTGTCAGTAAAACCAGCAAGCACTGATAATAGCCTCAAAGATCTGGATTTTTTAGTCTTTTCAGGAAGTACATTTCCTTTATTCAGCTCAAAAGGCCTCAAACTTCCTTTTACCAGCCTAAAAGCACATTACCCTTTTTTGTGTCTTTTTTTTTCTTGTGCTTTCCAGCAGCAGGAGAGGCCATTTAGACCTAATAAGCCACAAATAATAGCATATGAGAAACAGCAACCAGGTGGGGATAACTCCACAAAAACAGCAGTAGCATACATTAAATGGGGTGACATATTTAGATACTGAAACAATTTTTATGTTATCTAGTCTCTTTGTTTTCAAGACGAAAAACAAAACAAAACAAAAATCATACGCAGGTCAAAACAGATCAGCACTACATTTTCATGACGACCATTTAGATAATATTTTGAAGAGAAACAAATAGGTTTATAAAAAGCTTGCTTTCTTTGACCAAATTGGCATGTATTTCCTCTTTACGAATTCAGTCCATTCAGTTAAAAATAGAGCCATATTCCTCTGAACTAGGCATCTTCCTTCCTGGATTAGAAAATATTTAATTGTGGTTTGTAACTGTTCACATAATCTTTACTATCACTGAACAACTGAGTCACAGAAATGATTCAGATCAGTACAAAAGCAGGACGCTTATTTGGAAGTAACAGTGAAATGACATGCTATGTAAAGGTTCATGTCCTTACAGCACGATACTACAGATAAAATGAAGTCTGCAACGCTCTGAGAATCCATTAACAATTGTGGCACTATACATAGATTGGTCATGGAAAACAGTGTCTGCGCATCCCACCGACCTCCCAAAAGACTCCTCAATCTTCTGTCAAATATGAAAGGCAAAATTTTAAGTGCAGAGCAGGGAGTGGACAGAAGTCACATCAGGTGCTGCAGCACATCTGAGCTCAGGGGCAGGGTACCAGCCAACCGGCCAGCCTAGGTGTGGGCTGGTACAGAAACCAGTTCCAACCACATTTCTATTTTTCTCTCAGTTCTCTTTCAATTTTATGTCCCTTTTAATAATTAGGTTTTAGTTTCTTGAGGAAGTTGGTGAAAGGAGAGAGGGCAGCCCTGCAGCAGCGTACCTGCTGAGGGAAGCCATGGCAGGCACTGGTCTTACCTGGGCGATGGACTGTCCCTCAACACTTACTGGCCTTGCATCCGGACTTCGAGCAATCAAGTACCTAAAGCCCACATATGTACGTGTTTACTCAAGAACCTCAACTGCGCTGTTACCAGCCGGCCCCCCGGGGACACGAGTAGCATCTTCAGCCCTGGGAGCCCCGACCAGGGCGCGCCCGGCTCTCCTGAGGGCACCAAGAGGAGCCGGGGCAGCCGGCGCTGCCTCCCCCGGCCCGGCGCGGCTCCGCAGCCACAGGTCGGGGCTGTGACACACGGCCGGATGCGCGAACCTTCACCCATTTAACGGAGGGAAGAAAGGAAAATAGAGACAGACATGCAGAGCCCCCCCGCCCCCCGCCTCCCTTCCTCACACGCCGGCGGGACAGCTCTGCTCTTCTCGCCCGGCACCGGCGATGCCGCGGGCCTCGGCAGTGGCGACCGGCGCCTCAGCAGCGGGGACAGGCGAAATCGGACGTGGGGACGAGGAAATCCCCGGTACCCCCGCCCCAGCCCTCACACGACCCCGGGCTCCGCCGCGG
>VWZL01003616.1:0-12123 GCA_013396915.1 Stercorarius parasiticus | reverse complement strand
TCTGATTTTCAAGTCCAGAAATCAAATAAAAATCTAAAAATTTAAAAATTAAAGAAACTAAATAGCATAGCTAAAAATTTAAAGACTAAATAAATGAAAGGCAATTCAATAAAATGACACAATTTAATAAATAAAATTAAGTAACATTTTAAAATCGAAAAATCTCAAAATTTAAAAACTGAAGAAAATTTTGAACTTGAAGGAAATTAAATACTGGAAAACTTTTAACAGCAAAAAATTAAATGAAACCTAAAAAATTAAAAAGCAAATAAAATTAAAGAAAAGTAAATATTTAAACATTTCAAAAAATTAAATATAACTTTAAAAAATAAAATAAAAAAAAATTAAAAAAGAAATGAAATCCTCTTTTTCACTGGACGAGGGCATCGAGCGCCTAAATCCCTGCACCCATCCTTCTTCCTCCCCATCTCCATCTGGGAAACCATTGCTAAAATAAGGCGAAAAACCGGATTTTGAGGCAAAAAGGTACCTTGAGGTTTCCTCTTCTTGCGCAAACAGGAAGTGACGTATCTCTCCAGCTCCCGCAGGGTGGATGGTTTCAAGGTCTCGAAGTCGATCTCGATCTCGTCGGGGTTGGAGTTCTTGAGCGAGGGCTCTCGCGACTGGATGATGTGGACGACGCGGCCCAGCTTCTCGCCGGGCAGTTTGTTGATGTCCAGGCTGAGCTGCCGCTTCTCCTCGTAGGACATGGGCTTGCACTTCTCCTCCTCCTCCGACTCGTAGGCGGGAGGGGGTTTGCTGTTCTTCACCGCCACCGGCTCCTTCTTACTACTTAAGAACAATTAAAAAATGTTATTAAAGAATCACGCCGAAAAGCAGCCGCTTGGGTCCAACCTCTTCAATGGAACCACCAAATCGCTCCATTTTTCGTATTTTTACTTTCCATCTGCCTTTTTTCATGTGAAGTTTGAGCACGAAGCTCGACCACGAGGCTGGGACGCAGAGAGCTGCGCTCAACTTGCTCTTAGACAAGAAGGTTGAGCTCAGCTTACCATGAGACACCCAAAATTGAGCTCAACCTGCTGCAGAAACCCGAAATTGAGCCCAACCAGCTCTTAAGACAAGACCGTTGAGCTCAACCTGCTGTAGACACCCAAGGTTCAGCTCAACGTGCTGTAGACACCCATGGTTGAGCTCAACTTGCTCTTAGACAAGAAGGTTGAGCTCAACCTCTTCTAGACACCCAAGGTTCAGCTCAACCTGCTGCAGACGCCCAAAATTGAGCTCAACCTGCTGTAGGACACCCAAGGTTGAGCTCAACCTGCTGTAGAAACCCTGAAGTTGAGCTCAACTTGCTCTTAGACAAGTAGGTTGAGGTCAACCCACAGTAGACACCCAAGGTGAGCTCAACCTGCTGTAGACAGCCATGGCTGAGCTCAACCCGCTGTAGACTCCCAAGGCTGAGCTGAACCCGCTGTAGACTCCCAAGGTTGAGCTACGCATCCCAACTCTTGCTCTCCCAAAGAAACAAGCAGCTCCAGGAGATAATTCTGCAAAGCAGGAGCAGCTCCAGAGGGGAAATCCTTTACATCCGCACTTGGATGGACCAAGGCTCAATGGATGCCGCCCGTTTCTCGCCGGGAACGGCAAGAGGTCGGGGTGTTTGGGAGCCTGAAAGCCCGTACGGAGAAGTAAAACCCAGCATCCGCAAAAAACCACATTCATAAGAAGGGAAAAACCCAGCTACGGGGACTCCTTGCCATCACCCTGGGGGTCCTCTACACTACGGAGGCAGATTTCTAGATGTTTATCTCACCGTTTGCAACGGATTCAGCGTTAACGCAATTAATAAGCGAAGTCTGGGTAGAAAACCACCCCAAGATTAGAAAAGAAGAGGTTAACGGAGTCACAGACAATCCATTTCCCTAAATTAACCTGCTGGGGTTTAATTCCACGTCTGGAAACACCGAACGCTGCGGTGAGGCCCGGGGACAGAGACAAGCTCCGAGATCTCGTTCCTTATTTCCTTCTTTCTTAATTTCATCTAATTACAGAGAAACACGTCAAATAACTCCTTTTCGCCTCGGGTTCAAGCCCATGATCGTGCCTCCCCTTCAAGCCGGCAGCAGATTGGGGCTCTCGGCATCTTACCTCTTAAATTTACAAACCTACGGCTTCCAAAAATGAAGGGAAAGGGAGGAAAAATGAGAGGATTTGAGCCAATAACGTGACTCCACGTGATTTTTTTTTCCCCTCTTTCTTGTACTCGGCACGTTCACAGCAGCCACGCGGAAAAGCATCCGCCCCGAAAACCACAACGTGACCCCGAGCAACGCCTACGGAAGCGAGGGGCTCGCTGCGAGTCAGCCCTGGGGTGCTACTCGTCAAGGATTAAGTTAATTAGCAAAAAGAAATGAAAAATCAAAGTGCCGTGCGGTAAAAGAGGACGGAAGAGGGACGGGGCTGACCTGGAGGTACTGCTGTTGCTGTTGCTTTTCTTGGTCTTCTTCGTCGGCGGTTCCTTGGCTTTGCTCTTCTTGGTGTCTTCCAGCTCCTCCTTCTTTTTGTGCTTCTCCTTCTTCTTCTCCTTCTTGTCTTTCTCTTTTTTCTTTGGTTTGTTCTGCTGGGGCTGGGACAGGGCTGCGAGCTGCTCGTGCACCGCTTTAAGCTGAGAGACACACAAAGATCAAGACACTTTTACCCGGCGCCTCCTCCTTTTCCATATTAATTAACTTTTTTCTACACCACCCAAGCGCAGGCAGCCAACTCCCGCCAGTGGGGACCACCTTGGTGTGTCCTACCAGGAACCGGAAGGACCATCTTGACAAAAAAAAAACCCCACAATTCCTTCGTGCTTCGCTTGAAAACTAACAATTTTGGGGCACTTTGCAGCCGATGGTCACTACGGTACAACTAAGTAAGTCTACGGCTTTGAGCAAAGTCATATTAATTAACTTTTATCTCTACTGCCTAACGCTTTCTTATCTTCTGACATTAATTACGTCAGTTCTTCCAGCTTTTCATCGCACCCTGATTTCTGTATATTGAATTATTGACCACTGGGAGAGGATGGAGACAACCTCTTTAGGGGTATTTCTCCTCGCTCAGGCAGAAGTGGGCTGCTCGCTTCGTCAGCACCAGCGATGCTTTAATTACCAGCGCTAATGACGCCGTAAGGATGCGGGAGATAAGGAGCACAGGCCGTTCTCTCACCGGCTTCCCCCACGTTGGGTAAATCCTCGCTCCAGCCCATGTCTTGCCTGCTCAGAAGACACCACCCAAGGGCAGGCAGCAAAGACGTGCCACCGGGGACCACCTTGGTGTGTCCTACCAGGAACTGGAAGGACCAGCCGGAAAAAAACACCCAACTCCTTCGTGCTTCACTTGGAAACTAACAATTTTGGCGCACTTTGCAGCTGATGGTCACTGTTGTACAACTAGAAAGTCTACGGCTTTGAGCAAAGGCCCCGAGGCCACCAAGTTCCAGAAGAAGGACACCCCCGCATCCATCGCGGTACCTGTTCCTGGAGCTCCGCTAACCGCTGAGCTCGCTCTTCCTCGGAGTCATCCGACGAGCTGTCGCTGTCGGAGGAGCTATCGCTGCTGCTGTCGCTAGACGAAGGGGGAGCCACCTTGGTGGGAGGCGGCACCACCACGGGAGAAGAAGCTGGAATCACAGGTTCTTCTGGTTCATCCGGCATCTTGGCGAAGCGCATCTCGAACACGTCCTGAAAATACAAGGGGAAAAATAACGCAAGGTCTGGCAAAGCGGGATGCTACAAGTGTGGTTGCCATCTCCAGGCTGGTCCCTACAGACTTGTGGTCTCTACCCAAGCGATTGACACACCGCGTGGTCGCAGACAAGACCATTTCCTGAAAGCTCCAAGTCCACTTGGAATTTTGACCATCTCCAAGATGGTTCTGGGGGGAAAAATTACCGGCAAGAAGGATGAGACTCATTTAAAAGCCGCATCGTGCAGGTTCTTGAGATCCTCAACATCATCTTCTGCAATTCCCTCTTCTTTTCACCAAGCCTGAATTTTCCCAACCCACGCCCTACGAAAACCACCTCAATTCAACCCAAACCCTTGCGTAAGGACGTTTCCCGTTATCCTCAAGAGTGATGTGTGTGGAGCTGGTTGAATTCCACTTATCCCAGCGATGTGGAAGGCCTTTTTTCTCCTAAAACTTGACACAAAAATCCATCTTCATTTAAACCTAAGACGAGGCAGATAAGGTGGGACACCCTGGTTGCGTTTAGATCCTGGCTGTATTTCTTGGAGCCTCCTGACTTTGTTTGAAGGAAGAGTTTTGAGTGTGTTATTTTAGTTTCCCAGAAGAAAAACAAGTGCCACTTGCACCCAAAAAGAGATTTTTTTTCCCCAAGGTGCCACCTTGTGAAGGGCCAAGCACCTGCAGACAAGAAAATGCCATTTTTTAGCATCTCCTACGAAGTGAGACCTGAAAATAGGCTCGATTCACCTCCTTTTAGGTGCTCAGGCACTTATTTCCGAGTTTAGCGACTCCTTTTAGAGCCCGTAAGGAGACGGGCAACTCCCAGAAGATGACTCAAGCGCTGGTGGGAAGGACAACCCAAGCGTCAGTGTCCACCTCTTCAAAGCCGAATCGTAAGAAAAGAAAAGAGAATTCCTCCTCCTGCCCAAAGGTTTGACTTTCAGGCTACAGTTAGTATTTATTTTTGATATTTCCCAAGTCCTGGGTGTGTGGCCGGGACCGGAAAACCATCGGAGAAGATCCATGATTTCTTTCCAAAGCCCAACGGACCGTAAATATTAACCGTGTGCGGGTCATATGGATTTATACAACTTATCCAAAATCCTTCAACAAACCAAACACCCCGTGATATCGAATCACGCCGATTTAACTCATCGCTCAAGCGACACTTTCCTTCTCGGAGGCTTCCAGCTCTTCTACTTGAGGCTCATCCTTGAAATTTTAAGGACCTGTTGGGCTCTTCCCGTTGTTTTCCCATTCTCCTTCTTAAAACGTGAGCAGGCGGAGTGTTGCTGGACCGTATTTTTCCATCCTCAGCCTCCTCGTGCCTTTATTTAGGGCATTTTTTCAGGTTTTCCAGGCGCCGGGGATGTTGCTTTGCTGCCTCCACCTGCTGGCAGAAATGCCGTTTCATTCATGCACGCGCTCGGGCTCACATTTCAGGGGAAGGAGCCGAAAACGCTGGAGGAAAAAGGGAGAGATTGCCGAGCTCTTCCAGCGACGGCATCGCGTGTGGGATGCGCGTTTAATTGTCAGTGAATCACTGCACTTAATGAGTGTTTACAACCCAATTATTGTCTTCCATCAACCAGAAAGTCCGGTTCTTGGTTATCACCAGCAGGCACGGCTGCACCACCGCATACACTCGACTTTTAACAGTCAGAAAGAAAACCTTCCTCGTTTTTTTTATACCTATTTAGTCTTTTAATTAACGGGAAGGCTAATTTAAAGTTCCTCGGTGTGATGTTAAAAAGCAACCCATCAATTCAGAAGGACCTGGGTTACGAAAAGCCCTCGGTGGCTGAAAGATTCCTAAAAATCCACCCAGGAATGGATGGAAGAGAAAACCCTGGGAGTAGATAACGAGCTAATTAATGCCTTATTAATCAGGGATTCTTACTGCTACTGGTTCGTACATCACCGGTACTGCTCACCCGGCCAAATATAAACCATAAACCTCTTCCAGGAGCTGGCGTTAGCCCTGAAAATCCAAGAAGTGATGATGAAGAAGTAACAAAAAGCGGAAAAACGAGTTATTTCAGTGGCGGACGTTGCCAGGACGGAGGGATAACGCAGCGTCTTGTTGAGCAAGACACCGCGTAGATTTTTTTATGGGAACTCAAGCCCAAACTTGAATCCTCAGCCTTCTTTCCAAACCTCAGCAGCGCTCCAGAACCCCCTTTTTTAATTTTTGTTTTCGAAAACAATTTTCTCAGCAGGGGAAAAGCAGAGGGAGAAGCGACACCCCTGGCGTCATCAGGTGGGGAGCGGGATCCAGCTGGTATTTTGGTACCCGCCTCTGTCACATCCCCGCCACAGGGCTGCCCTGATATTGAACGCCCGTTTTTTGGGGACTTTTACAGTCAAAACCGCCCTTTTTTTCCTCTTTATGCCAGAAATCCAGTTTCCTTGAGCGGTTGCTCCGTGCGGGGACGTGTTCCCGAGCTTGTCCAGGGGATCGATGCGGGTGAAATCCTGATTTCATCCAGCCCTCGCTCCAGACGGCATCACCTGGCAATGCCGGTCGCTGAGGACTTTCCTCCAAAAAAAAAAAAAAAAAGGGTGAAAAATCCCAAAGAAAAGAAAAATCCCAAGTTTCTGTCCAACTATTCAGCGGTTGGCAGCCTGCGAGAGGAGTGACTGGAATTTCAGATCAGATTCATTCTGCTGCTGGTTGGAAAATGCTCCAAGACGTCGTTTAAAGAGGCTGCGATGTCCTTCGGTAGAGTAAAAGAAGGAGAAAAGAGCAGCCAGAGGGTGAGCAGCGAGTTTTCCAGGTTTCTCTTCCCATAAAATCCAGAAAAAATATGAAGACGACGAACTCGGCGAAATTCATGCCGAAAGCGAGCCGCAACGCACATCTACTCAGCTCAAATTAAACCAGCCCAAACCTGAGCTGGATTTCTATAAAAAACCACAATGAAAAATCTAAGAGCGCCTAAAACCACGGCTTTGCTTCCTCGACCCTCGGTCGCAGCTTCGCATCTGGATCGAAGGGGAAACATCTGGCAGCCTTTTCAAGAGCCGGTATTTTCCCGGAGTGAAATTCCTCTACGTCACACAGAGGTTTTGACACGGGATTTCCAGTTCGAAAAATCCAGCCAAGCTTTTAATATCCAGTTTCTCCTGGTTTTTGGGATTGTTTCTTGAGTCAAACGTCCTGTAACCTAAGTTTTTCCCCGCAATTTAGTAACTTTCCCCCCATAATTTGTTACCTTTCCCCGCAATGTATTAGCTTTCCCTCCACAATTTAATAGCTTTTCCCCCAATTTAACAGCTTCCCCCAATTTAACAGCTTCCCCTCCAATTTAAGAGCTTCCCCCCAAGTTAATAGCTTTCCCCTCCAATTTATTAGCTTTCCCCCCATAATTTAATAGCATTCCCCCCCAATTTAATAGCTTTTCCCCCGACCTAGTAGTTTTTCCCCAGCTCTCCGCCGCTTTCTGGTGTAACTCAGTCCCTTCCTCAGCCAGTTTTTTGAAGTTTAAAGCAATCCGGGCTGGTTTTCTTCACCAAGATCCGCTCGCAGCGAAGCGTTTTTTCCCTGCTTCGACCAGGTGACGCCACGCAGCAGCTCCGCATTATCGAGAAACGAGGGAATTCGAGAGGATTTTGGGGAGTGGCGGAGCGCGGGGATGAAGCCAAGCACTTCGTTCAAGACGTGCGGCTTCTTTATCAGCTAATTCTTTAACTACAAACCCTTCAGGAACGAGCGGAGAGCAGAAAACTTCACCGTAAAATGAGGGAAGAAGTAATTGAAAAAGCACAACCACGCAGGTACTGTTGATTCTTTTCTTTGTAGGTGTTTTGGGGAGAAAAAGTGACATTTTGGAGCCGCGCTTTTCCTTTCTACTCCTTCATCAAAAAGGGGCGACGACACAAAAAAGACAAATTAAACAAAATAAAGAGTTTAAAGAAGCAAATCGGGCTGAGTCAGCTCACTCCTTCCATCACTTCTACAGCAAAAAGTATCATTTTTTTATCATTATCTACCATGCTGGCGTTTTTTGGGGTTATTTCAAGACTACGTGGCCTTTGTGCTGGAAAAATAAGCCAAGAGAGACGCAAGCGTTCGTCAAAAACGAAGCGGGCCGCGACAACGCGCGTCCTTACCTGCAGTTTCCGCGCCATAGCCACCACCTCGTGATCAGCAGGGTTGTACTTATAGCAATTGGAGAACATCAATCGGACGTCGGCTGCAAATTCCTGAGCATCTCGGTATTCCCGGTTCTCCAGTTTAGACTAGAAAGGGAGGGGAAAGGGAAAGAAAACCAACAAAACTCTCTGCTATGAACCAAATACACCAAATCGATGGATTGAATAAATGCATCCCTGAGGCGCCCACGGATTTCACGCACCTGTTTTCTCCCTACGCTGGAATTTTGGTCAAAAGAACGATCAGTTTTGGTCAAATGAAGGATTGTGGGCAGATTGTTTATAAAAAAATGACTAATTTTGGTCAAAAGAATGATCAGCTTTGGTCGAATGAAGGATTGTGGACGGTTTATAAAAAAGTAACGACTAATTCTGGTCAAAAGAACAATCAATTCTGGTCAAATGAAGGATTGTGGACCATGTGTAAAAAAATAACAACTAATTTTGGTCAAAAGAATGACCAGTGTTGGCCAAATGAAGGACTGTGGATGGTTTATAAAAAAACAATGACTAATTTTGGTCAAAAGAATCATCAATGGTGGTCGAATGAAGGATTGTGGATGGTTTATAAAAAAAATAAGAGCTGACTATGGGCGTCCTCAATGATGTTCAGAAGAGGACAACGTGTTCTCCGAGCCACCTTCTCACTGTCTACGTGGCTGACAGCAGCCAGGCGATTTGGACGAAGAACCGGATGGAGATGCTGTGAAGAACAGCGTTGAAGGCCACGAGTACGAACCCTGGCTCCACCTGACCTCAACCAAGAAGGGCTGAACCTCCCCGTGTGCCCAAGATCCTGCGTTAGCACAAGAGTACGGTGGGCTTTGCTCAGATCGATCCCCCAGAAGGAAGACCTCAAGAGTTGTTTAAATGGTTGGAGGGACAGAAGACACCAGGATGGTCCTTCACCCAACGATGAACGATGACTTTGTTGACGCAGGGGACAGGATTCAACCATCTCACCTGCTTTCAACCATCCCTCTTCCTCCAGGAACCAAGCTGGTGTCTCTAGAGCTTGGACCTCCACCCCAGGAGGGCACAGACCTGCTCTACGGTGACCTGCTCCTGTCCCAAGCCTATGTGGAGCCGGGAGAACTGATCCAGGTGGACACAGCCTTGAGATGACCCCTCATTGCTCCCAGTGCCGCATCCAGCTGTGGCAATGCCAGCTGAGCCAAGAGAAGCTTCACGCCTCCTTCTCCCTCCCTGGGAAAGCGGGGTCGGGTTGGACAACTGGAAGACGGAGAACGTTTCCAACAGCTGTCTCAGCAACATCTGCCAAGGGTGACCTCAGACACGCAGCCCTGCCAGAGAGCTGGGCAGTGAGACGTGCAGGCAGCTCCGGATGCACAAGACCTAACGCTCATGGCCGGCCAGTCCGGAGGAGAAAGGAGAAAAGCCAAGAATGGAATTTGACGGCCCCAGGGTTTGGCCCATCAAGATCCGCGAGGTCGGAAACGCTGTGACGGAAGAAGAACCACGGTGGCTTCAGCCCTGCTGCGACCGCGGCAAGGAGCGGGCTGCGGGAAGGGAAAACTCGCTCCTTGGGTTTGAAAACCCAGAAACAAAGCGGGCGAAAAAAAGTTAAAGCCTTTTAAATGATGAATTTAACTAAAACTCGAACTAAAAAGTTAAAGAGTTCTAAATAGCGAACTAAGGTTTGACAACTAAAAAATTAAAGATATTCAAATAAGCTTTCATAGCTGAAGTTGGACTTCAAAATAATGAATTAACATTTGATAACCAAGACGTTCAAGATTTCTAAATAACAAATTCAGGTTTCCCAGCTAAAAAGTTTGACTTCAAAATCCTGAATTAACATTTCAAGGGATGACTTTGCAGTGGCCTTTAAAAATTAAACAACTCTACTAATGAATTAATGTTCCAAGGGGAAGCATGGATGAATTTGCGTCAGTTCTTTAAAATGAAGCGATTTTAAACCAGAGGGAACTACCTGTGCTTAACAGAAGAACAATTTAGACAGACAACTTCGGAAAGACGGGCCTTTATTTTAAAAAGAACTGAAAATGGGGTTGGTTTAAAGCAAATCCCCTTATTCCTGTGATTTATGCTCTCTGAGGCCATCTCCTGGCCTGAAAAAAAAAGAGCAGATTTATACAGTAATGGAAATTTTCTATAAAAAACCCCGTGCGAGCGTTTCCGAAGAGCCCGCCTGGAAGGGCGCCAGCTTGTTTGTTTTTCCCAAATGTCACGAAACCAGCAAGAGGAGAGGAAAAGAGACCGAATGTACCCGAAACCTACGGCCAAAATAAATCCGGCAGACATCTGAGGACGCCTGGTGCGCACGCGCGGGGTGAAAAAAATCATCTTTTTTTTCTCCTCTCAGACCCCCGACCTCCCCCTCCTCTACACCTGAGCTTACTTTGATTGTGCTCAGATCCATGGGATGTTTAATGATATCGCAATAATCGTGCAGTCCCAGTGCTTCCACATCCACAGGTTTGTAGAAGGGCCAGGCGTAGGCAGCGTGTTTCTTGGCGAACATCTCTTTGATGATGCCGCTGCAGTATTTTAACTGCTCGGAGATTTTGCTACTCTTTTCTACCACGTGCTGTTGAGAGTCTGGAACGTCCTTCTTTGGAGGCTTTACCGGGCGGCTGCTTTCCCGACGCGGACCCAGCTTGGTGGACTTGGGTTCGGCAGGCAACGATGACGATTCATGAATTGGGTCGATGGTCGTCGGCGTGGTGGTGTCTGCTTTCCTCTTCACCCCTTTTTTTGTCTATAACCGAGCAAATAAAGCATTATTAATTTGGGCACCATACTTCTGGGCTTCAAGTGAGTTGTGTTTCTTGGGAGCGTTGACTCGGGTTCCCCAGCGCTTGTGATGAGAAGGACTTTGGAAGCCCTTCCAAAACTATTGAGATATTGTTGACCTGTGCGGCGCTCTGCAGAGAAACACATGGATTCTCTCTGCCGTACCACCAAAGGCCAAGGGCATGAGTCGCTTCAGCAAGTCAAGATTTTCTTCCTGAGTCACATAAAGCTCAAGGAAAGAAAGCTTTAAGCGGACGAACGAGGTTTCCACGCAAACCTGGGTGGAATTCCCCATGTCTAACGTTAACCAGTGTCAGAGAGGGTCACCACAGGCTCCTCAAGTTTCTCAAACCATGATTTTTTTGACCAAACTGCGGCCGTTTGGCTTAAAATGAGACTCTGGCAGCAAAGCAAAGAGCAACCACCTGACCAACCACGGCGCTTCCATGCCATTAAGATAATTAAAGCCGCCAGGTTAAGGTAATTAAGGAATGACTCACCTTCACGGGCTGGGCGGGCGTTGGGATAACGGGAGGGTGAGGCTGGATGGGTTGGGGAGCTGGGGCCGGCGGCACGGGGGCCTGGGGGGCCGGCGGAGGCGGCGCAGGAGGTTGAGGAGGCACCATCGTCATGACGGGGGTCTGGACGATGAGGTCGGGGGTGACGGAAGGAAAGGAATGAGTCGTCTGCGCCGACTGGAGGTTCTGCTGTGGCGCCTGTGTCTGCGCCGGGGAGGATGCTTGGGTTGCGTTCGGTACCGTGGATGATCCTGGTTTGGATGTCACTGCCAAGAGAAAAGAAAGAGAAGGTTGTTTCTCCCTTCAAACTGTGTCATTTTAACGGGAAGAACAATTAATGTTTTGTAATAAGACCGTTTAAAGAACATTGCTCGTTAGGTAATTAAGATCTTGCAGTTCCTGCTCTTGAGCAACCGGTCAGGGAGTGGTTTTCCTTCACGACGATTGTTTTCACGGCTCGCTCGGTGAAATGGTGAAGCAGCTCAGGGCCAAACTGCGCCAAAACCCCTCCAGAGAAAGACCAAGATCAGGCCAAAGGCACCCCCTCTCCCCGCCTTCCCTTCACACAAGGGACTCAAACGCATCTTTTCCTGCCCACACGTTTTTCCTAGGAAATGGTTCTTGACTGTCATCATTTTGGAGCCAAACTTGGGCAGCTCTTCCTTCGGGAGCGATTTTGTGCTCTGGTATCAAGAAGAGTTTCTTAATTCTTGGTGACTCAAGTCACGGCACTGTCCGGGGGAATCTCTCCTGACGGCTGGAGTCCTCGTTTAGAACACGGAGCCGCCGTAGAGGCTGGGACGTGAGGTTGGAAACGTCACCTTCTGTTGGCACTGGAGATGTCACCTCCTCGCTGGAGCTGCCGCTGGGTGAAGCTTTGACCAAGCTTCTGAACCTTCCGGCATGCAAAAGGGGGAACGCTGGGACACACCACCCTACTTCAGCAACGCGACATCAGGTGGTGCAGGAGCCAACA
>VWZL01003614.1:8420-24222 GCA_013396915.1 Stercorarius parasiticus | reverse complement strand
TTATATTTTATATTTTATATTTACTTTATATTTTCTAATTTTATTTTATATTTTATAAATATATTTTTATAAAAACATTCTGTTTGCTTGCTGAAAGCCCATCTAGCCTAGCATTTTGACTCCTACAGTGGCCAAAAGCGGGTGCTTGGGGAAAAATATAGGAACAGGAGAGCATAAAGTGATATTTCCTCTGAATATCCTCTCAACAGCCAGCAATCTTCAGCTCAGGCAATTCCTGAGCAGTGTCTTTGCGTTTAACAGATTTAATAGATCGACTTTTCCATCCGTTCACTTTTGACCTCTTGTAAACATTCAGCATCCTCAGGAGATTGTCAAAGACAGTGGAGGAAAGGGAGTGCTCACCTGGGGAGAGGGGTGTCCAGGGCTTTGGGCTATGCTTCAGCACGATCTTGTCTTTCCCATGAAATAGCCACTGGGTAGCCATGAGCAGGGACTCACACCACTTCTGCGTAAATGTTTTTCCCAGCTGCTCCTTTTTTCCACAACAGAAGAAATTTTGAAGAGTCTACACGAAGCAGCACTGTGACAAAGGTGAGGCATGGGAGACCCACTGGCCTGGGCGCTCCCAGAGACTGTTTCCAAAGAAAGCCCCAGCTGCCCCCTGTGTACTAACCCCGCTCCAGCAGGGCTCTGCAGCGTAAGGGACTGAGGATCCCGGAGAACCTTGGGTCTGCGTCAGCATCTCAGCAGCTCAAGTCCTTTGCCATGTGGAGGTGTGGCATTCATAGACCTCAGGCTAAGGTCAGAGAGATGCTGAGAGGCAGTTCTTATCGTCACAGCTTTGAAACGAAGTTGTGCCCGAGTCCCGTCATTGCATCCCTCCGAGAGCTGGCTGCACGTCCGCCAGTCATTGCTCTGCCCGTCCCAATGCTGGTGCTTTGCCTAAGTAAAAGCTAATTAAGAACATTTAAAGCTGTTCCTACAAGACTTAATATAATAACAAAAGATATAACATTAATGAACACGAATTAATCATTATTATTTATTTTAACTATTAACATTACTACTTCAACACACTAATAACATTTTAAAGTACCCATAATAGCTTTTTAATTTTAAGAGCAATAATCAGAAGAACCACCTGCTTCCCCTACCAGATGTCGAGGAACAAAACAATGTTTCCTTTTCTCATCAGGAGACCCACATAATCTTTTCACATATTCATCTGACTGAATCGATGAAGTATGCCACACACTGTCCCCAAGTCTGAGGTCTTTCTCAAGGGGAAGAGGAAAACCAGATACGAAGAAGGATGCTCTATGCTTAGGGAGCTTTGCTAGGGAGAGCTTTTGACAATTTTTGCAAAACGCCATTTTCATGACGGCACATACTTACGAAAATCAAAAAGAGGGTCTGCAAGTCAGCAGCTTGTGGGTTGGGGAGCTGGAGCTGTACCAAGACACCGATAAGAAGAGCGCAGGCAGTAAATGGTGTCTGTTCAATGCTGCTGAAGGGACTGCGAGAGAGGGAGATAGCAGGTTAGCAGGAAAGTACATGGAGGAAGCGAAGACAAGGGCAGTCCTGGAGAATCTAAGTGACATTGCCAGCAGGAGGGTCCCAAGATGGTCAAATGTGAATCAGCAACAGGTGGAATTCCCTCAACCTCTGGCCTGCCCACAGTCTTGCTTGTCTCAGAAGAGACTGAGCAAGGGCAGAGAGGTTTACTCTGAAACACAGCTACACAATGGCAGGAGGCAACGATTTCATGCAAACAGAGCTAGAGGCTGGGGCCAGCAGGTCCTGCACCTTACTCCTCCCAAGTCTTTGACTTGGTTAATGGTGCACAGGCCAGGTTACAAACACCTGCATCAGGCCTTCTGGCATTCACTGTCGCTAGGCCGTGAGGAGCAGGCATGTGACGATGCTTGTCCAGAGTGATTCCAAATTGCTCAGGAAGGTGGGACATTGGGCCCCCCGTCCTTGGGCAGGACACCCTGCAGGCGGGGCTCCCCCATCTTTGGGCTCAAGCCAGCGTGCTCTGTCCTGCACTGAGCCATTAAGGGTCTCTGCAATACACTCGTTGACAGCATTTACATCAGATCTAAGAGGAGGTGGAGGATTTAGCTGCCCACTTCCAACTGCCTTGAGATGTAGGATATGTTTTTAAAGGGTGTGAAAATTGCTTTAAACATCTCTAGAAGGCTTGAAGGCCCTGCAAGCAGCTGTGGAGCAGGAGCTTACTGGAAGTTTTATGTAGTGGCTAGAGAACATCTTTGGTTGTTATTTGTGCAGAGTTTCTTGTCCGTACAATGTATTTTACCTCAGTTCCACTATGTTTAATGCTTTGTTCCCTGGAGATTTAAAGTATGCTTATTTTTACCAAAGCTCCTCAGTTTCTGCCTGTTGCTTGTAGTATTAGATAACAGCAAATCAGCGAGAGTCACACAGCCTGACATGGACTTCCCCAAAGATGTAACAGGCGACCGGGAACAACCATGATGCTTCAGCATCCCAACTCATCCAAATGCGGATTCCTGGAAACAGGGTTTTCAGCTGTGCCACGAATGCTGGGCCAGATGCCGGCGGACTTGGGCTGCACCAAACAGTGCTGTTCTCAAACCAGAACGCAACAACAAATAATGATTTCAGGTGCACAAGGAGAGCAAAGTGTATAGAGTAATAGAATCATAGAATTGCCTAGGTTGGAAGGGACCTTTCAGATCATCGAGTCCAACCATCAACCTAACTCTGACAAAAACCATCACTAAACCATATCTCTAAGCACTACGTCTACCTGTCTTTTAAATACCTCCAGGGATGGTGCCTCAACCACTTCCCTGGGCAGCCTCTTCCAATGCTTAATAACCCTTTCAGTGTAAATTTTTTTCCGAATATCCAGTTTAAACCTCCCCTGGCACAACTTGAGGCCATTTCCTCTTGTCCTGTCGCTTGTTACTTGGGAGAAGAGCCTGACCCCCACCTCTCTACAACCGCCTTTCAGGTAGTTGTATTTCATAAAGGCAAACCTTGGGAGCCTAATGAAGGCAACACGGCTATATTTTTGCTGTAAAGCCGCTGCTGTTGGCCCGGAGACATGCTGCCACCTCCGTGGATCGGTCAACCGAAGGAAAGAGGAGTTTTGCGAGCTCGGAAACCCAGCCACTCATTCCCGCAAAGCAGCGGGAATGTGTCCCCTTGGCGGGGACGCTTCGTTTTCCTGCAGGGCTCAGGCACCACTAGAGGGAAACACAGCACCACCCTCGGCAGCAGCCCGGGGGTGCCGGGAGGGGACAGCCGACACCGCCGGGATCACCGCCGGCGGCAGGACTCGGAGCACCCTTCCCGTCCCTTCCCCATCCGCTTCCTCATCCTCCCGCACCGGCACTGCGGGGGGAGCGGGACGGAGGGGAGGAGCCGCACCGAACCTCCCATAGGAGCAAACTGGAAAGGACGAGGGGGAAATAATGATAAAATGTAGTAGTAGTAGTAATAGTAGTAGTAGTAATGACGATGATGATGATAAGAAGAAGAAGAAAGAAGACGACTTTTTAATTAAAATTAAAATTAAACTAAAATTAAAATTAAATAAAGTCCTAATACTACTGAGGAGCAACTGCCAGGAGGGATGCTAAAGCTTCTGAGGGTACACGGGTGGTCCTCTGTCTCAGACCACTGGGCACAGCTCTTAATTTAAATTGTTAGCCAGAAACAGCTTCCTCCTGGTTCTCTTCATCTTAGCAGTACGGAAATCTCCCCTGCTGGCAGGAAACCCTTGACCCATTTAGCTCCTAAAAAGACAGTAGTATTCCAAACAGCTACTGAATTGTTTGTTACCAACAAGATAGCTACGAAAGGACAGGACAATGACGCAAAAGTTTATGAGAATTATCATCATCATTGTAACATACTACACTTAGCTTGTATAATAGACATTTCCTCCTTCAGATTTTGTCTTTAAAGGAAATAATGCCCATTTTTTTACCATATCCATAAATGATCTAGTAAAGGGAGCGAAGAGCAAAGTAGCAAAGGCTGCAGCTGATGCAGAATTATTTAGAAAAGATTAAACTACAGCTGAAAAGAAGTGCAGAAATATTTTGTAATGTGATGTAGCAGAGCAATAAGAATTAAATTCCACTTCAACAAATGCACTACACAGCGCCTAAGGGTAAAAAAATCTATTTATAGATGTCACAGGCTTCAAATGAACTGTTTTTACTAGGAAACGAATCTCAGAGCCTGAGATCAGGGCTCCATGGTGGGCAAAACAGCAGAAAGAATTATCAGAATTAATAGGAATATATAGAGAAAAAAAGTAGAAAACATCATTTTGCCTTTCTATAAGTGCTTCTTAAATACAGTTTGCACCCTGTATCATAGAGACAGCCAGAAAAAAATAGGTTCTGTAAACAGTGACCAGGTATGGAAAGGCTCCCATATGAGAAAAAAACTAACCAGATTAGAAGCAGAACTTGCTGAAGCTTGGAAAGGAGACAGCAGAGGGTGGTGACAGTTCAGTCACATCACAGGTGGCCTGGAAAGGTGAAGAACAAATCTCATTCCCTGTTTCACGTAACAGAAATATTCCCTTTGGTCGATTAAAATACCGCCTAGTAGTTTTAAAACAAACAGCAGGAAGTTTTGGTGGAGTTTTCTTTTCAGCGCATGTATAATTAAATGTCATTGTCACAGGATATTGTGGAGATCAAAGATGTGGAGACGCCCACCAAGGGATTAGATAAATTCACTGCAGCTGAATCCACAAGTAGCTGCTAAACACAGGTGCATGGGAAGCTCCTAAAGCTCTGAAAGCTGGATGCGCAGTCCAGGAGCAGGACCACTACATGTTTTGTCTTCCTTAGGTGTCGTCAGTTGGCCAGTGTCAGAGCGAGAGTACTGGACTACGTGACTTGGCATGGCATAGCCAAGTGGGAAAGCTGGGTCACGGGAAAACTGGGTCACAGCAAGGCTGTGATTTTCTGAAGTTCATCTGAAACTTAGGTTGGAGCTGGGAACTGGCTTCACACCTACAAAGCATCGTATCAGGGATACAGCAACCCGCAACTGCAGTTTGCCTGCACAACTGTGTGCCAGAGTTTCACTTGCTGGTCTGGAAATGAACCAGGCAGTAAAAGCGATTAGCAGTGGAAAGACACTAGACAGCTGTAATTATCTAAATGCCTTCCTATTAACCATGTGAGAAGCTAAATCCTCACAATCACATTCGTTAGTAAATGCTAACGACAAACTAACTGCATGAAGTTTCATTTGATTAGGCAGAAGAATTCCACTCCAATATGATTATGTTACACAGAATGACCTAAAAAAAAAAAAAATAAACCCAGCCTGCCTCAGAGAGCAAATGAATGTTAATACTAGCAGACAGGCAGAGAAGCCCTGTCCTTGTAGGACAAGGCTGCTCCTGCTGCCCCCATGTGCTACCAACAGCACGGCCAGGCTCCCTCAGCTGATGGCAAACGTTCCCAGCTCCCTGGGGCAGCTCCTGCTGCGGATGCCAAGTGCAAGCAGGACCAAGCTGGTCCAGCTGCGGGCACGCCAGGGTGATTCACTGCGTATTAGCCCCATTTAGAAAACCCTGCAACATCATAGTGAGAACAGAGAGCGGGCAGCGGAAGAAATATTGTTGATGCCTCTGCTGTTTTTCACCCCAGGGGAACAATGTGGTTCAATGGATGGGGCATCGGCGTGAGTGCAGCCTGACAGCCGCTTACGGCAGAGGCACCGGGTTTTCGCCATCCCTGGCACCCCGTGTTACGGAAGTGCGTCACTGGCCCCTACGCCAGACGCACTCACTCCTTCCTGCAGAACATGAGGAGAGCTACACACAATGATTTGTACAGAGCTGTGAAAGTACCGTGGCAGATGTCAGTTTTCAGGGCAGGTTGCCTCCTTGGTACCTTTGCTGATTCCTTTATTGAAATACTGATAAAAACAGGCTTTCCTGAATTCATCTCTTCTGAGCACCCACAGATATTAGCTAAGAAGAGCAGGTCTGTGGATAGATGGAGGAGCTCACCGCACCTTTGTGGGAAGAGTGAGGGCAATTCCAGCACCAAGCTGAACCCCACTGCATCTATAACGTCCACCATTTCTACATATCCAGGTACTGCGGTAGCAAGCATGATGCCAATGTCCAGACACAACAAAACAACCTCCATACATTATAAAATGGACCATGCATCACAGTCCATCCAGAGCATGAAGCCCTTCAGAGAAGACCTGCATGCCTCCAGAGCCTAGGCACCACAGTGATGAGGACATGAGGAGAGAGTAAAAGCCTGCACCAGAGGGTCCTTTTCCAACATGAGTTACAGAGTGCGGTTTGTTCTTGGCTGAAACTGTAATCGTCATTTTTAAGCATGAGTTCCCTGCACACCCTTTTATTCTCAGGCAGATGATGTGGATTTCTGGTGTTTGTGTGATTTTGCCCAGTCGTCCAGTTTAGGAGATTCAGTCCCCCATGAGACCCTTCAGTCAAGGAGGCAGAAAGGAGAATGTAGCCTCTCCCAAGCGGCCACACTACATTTCTGTGTGGGCACAAGTCCCTCTGAAGCCCATGAAAGCTGCTGCCTGCCCAGTAGAAGGGCCCATAGGCATCATCTCACCACTCTTCTGCTCCCCAGCCTGACTGGTGGACACTGCCTGTGCTGTTGGCAACCTGGGGACAACACGTGCATGGAGGCCACAGGGCAGGCAGGTGCCCAAGCACCCAGCTACTCCGCAACCCCATCCTGTCACAACACTGCAGGTGAATTCTTTATATATAATCAAATAAATCAGAAGGTTATTAGATTAGAATTAGCATTCATTAACACAATTGATTGTGTGGATTTAGTCATCTAAATGGTCAATGGTAGGACATTTGGGTAATTATTGCTGTCTAGTGATATTTCTTCAGCTAATTGTTTTTATTGAATGACTCACTTTGACGATGCAGCTGAAACCAGTGTGCAGGTGGGCTCCTGAGGACAGGCTTGTATCTGCCCAAACCACCGCCCAGAGGCTTCATCCTTCTTGTAAAACAGCAAATTTGGGTCCCTCTGGATGGTCCTGAGGAAAGGAACCGTTTGGGAACTATTCCTGCCTCTGCCAATGCAAGCTTGATCATACATGTGATGATTTCTCACAACAGCTCACCCCAATGGGGTTAAAAAAACCTGAGCTAAACTAAGCTGAAGTGGGGTTTTTCCAAACTCTGCTTGAGTGGGTGCCACCTGTGAGGGCAGCAGTGCAACAGCCCACGTAAGCTGAGATATTTCCTCCTCCACCCTCTAAAGCACACCCCACCCTCACACCCACGAGCAAAGCCCCCGCTGATGCTGCCCTCCGGAGAGGGGCTTGGCCCCGCTGCCCCGCCCCCCCAAACCCAGGCTGAGGCCCAGCCCCGCAGCAGTGCCAGCCGCCACGGGAGGGCTCGTGCAGTGGTCAAGCTCTGGGCATCTCCCCACATGTGTCCCTCACCACATTGAGAGGGACACAAGTAAGGTTCTGCCTGCACAGCACCATGCCAACGTAGAGAGCTCAGAGCTGACGTTAAAGTTTTCCCACCTGGAGCTGCCTGGAAAAGCCCAAATGAGCAGACTGCTGCTCCAGCAGCAAGAGTGTACTCATGCCTGCTTCCTTGTCATCAACAGCTTCCTCCAGGTACAAGGTCTCCCTGGACCACTGTCGTGCTCCCCGGTGCCAGTAGCATCAAAGCAATGTTTATCGGAGACCTCTGGATGAGGCAGCTGAGGGAAGGTAGCAAGGGATACAAGAGCGGGACTAGGTCTCACCATCATGCTATGCCTCAAACTGGGTGATCTGGATTGGTTTTAATTCTGCTATATGTTGTCATTTGAGATCAGCTGAGCCAAACATATGGAAGGAGTCACAGAGACCGTCAGACAGTTCCCAACCCAAAGGGGAGCAGGGGGGGCTGCACCCCCAGCCCAGACAGCGGGGAGCTCAGCCCCACACGGGAGGGCTCAGCCTTCTCCATGGTCACGTAGCCTGGGGGACCTTGAGGCGACAGGGACCTGACGCTGCTCACTAGGAAGGGTGGGAGAGGGCATCTCATGCCCACAATCCACAGATGCCCTGTTGCCGTTCGTTGCTCGCACACATTCCCAGATGTCTTACAGAACTGTGGGACTGCACAGGCGCATGGCTTTGCCAAGCAGTGCCAGGAGCCTGTCCCAGGCAGAGCTCAGAGCACAAAAGTGCCAGTGGGACAGATGGACACCGCCACAACAGGAACAGCAGACAGGTGGGTGAGTGAGGACTCTCCTTAAAAGGGAAAATACGAATATAACATGCGGGACAGGGTGTTGCTTTATATACATAGAGGGTGAGATGCAAGGTAATGGTACAGCCAGCTGACTCCTGCAAGGAGTCAGGTTCCTGTAGGCTCCTGGTAGATGAAGATACTTTGACTATGATGTCTTCTGCCTCCCAGGTCTACAGGGGCCAAGAACTGCCAGCTGGCGAGGATACAGGAGGTAGCTGCGACGGCCACGGTGGGATGCTGGGCTTTGGGAGGCAGTGGATGCAGCCATGAAAGGGGCTCGTGTCTGTGGATGCAGGCAGAAGGAGAATTAAGTAGTATGACTGTCAAACACTTGTTTCAAAGAGGGACCGACATGGTTTCTCTGCATTTTTCTGGGGAAGATCACCCCCTCCCATCTCACTTCCCTCGTTGGCTTTCCCACAAACGTGTTTCAGAGCCTCCATGAATCTTCCTATTTCAAGCATAGAACCAAACCCATGGCCCTAAGTCTGCATTGCCAGAGGTCAGGGTTTTCCCAAGCAAGTTATAGTTTTCCCTGCTCAGAAATCTGGTCTGGGAAGAACTCGAGGATTACCTTTTCCCCATTTGTCCAGTGTTCCCGGACATCGAGGGAAGGCCGGCACCGTGTGCCCTTGGGGCTATGCCATGTGCAGGCCCCCAGACGTCACCACAGCTCACGCACAGGACAGAGAGTTCGCAGAAGAACTGAATTTACTGCCTGTGCACGAACCGCCTGTCCAAGAAAGGCAGGAGCTTATCCCGGAGAGATATTTCTGTCTGGGAAACACCACAGCCATGAGTTAGTAAACAACGCCCACGAAATCTGAAGAAATCAGAGCCCTAAAAGGCATACGCTAAATGGGAAATCATCCCAGGAACGGATACAGTCTGGAGAGAGATAAATTTAAACTTTGTCCAGGCTGGAAGATCTGCGTGCCGTCTCCATCGGCTCCCCCTTCCTCCCCAACACGGCTCCAGCAATGAATCACCAGCCCCGGCATCCTCTGAAAGACGCACTATTGCTTCCAGTTCCCCTTTACTACGTGCAGCTCGGGTACTGCAGGACCGGCAGGATCGGTGACCCTCCGACCCGGGCGGCAGAGGTGAAGCAGCCCCACAGGGCGGCACTGCTCGTCCCCTGGCTCCCATAAGTGGTGGTGGCCCCAAACTGGCTGCCAGCCATCACCTGCCCCAGGAGGGGTCATGCTCAGAGTAAGCAGTTGGCTGCACGAAAATAAACAGGAATATGAGAGAGCAAGAGCTGTGGGAGGAAACGAGGGTTCTATTATAACCCGGTCTGGAGAGCCTGCATCCTAGCAGCGCAGGCAATGCCCAGAGCATGCAGAGCACAGGGTGTTTGGAGTTTGGAAGAATCTGCATTTAACCCCCCTGAGCCTGTGTTTAGCCTCTCTCAGCCTGTAAACCAGAGCTCACCTAGCAGTCCTGTAAATACAGCCTAAATCTTTGCTGTCCCTTGGAGCTCTTCTCCCAGCTGGCTCTCCTCCAGAGAACAACTGCGCTATCCCAGGCGCTGCAGCCCCGCTCTCATCAACAGCCATTTGTATGGGTAGAGGATGGATGGGCTGTACCAGGACGTGGCACCAGAAGCACATCCAGTCCTTGGCAATGCTGCATACACTCCCTGCTGGCACAGCCAACGCTCCAGCTCCGAGCACAGCCCTCAACCACTCCAGAAAAAAATGAAGTTAAAGCCTTAGGACCTTGTGGAGCAGAGCCCTGGAGTGTTCTGCACTGAGATACTGAAAGCCAAGCACCCCCTTAGCACCTTCTCGGCAGCAGGTGCTGCTGACACCCATCGCCAGCCTCAGGCAATTTGACAGTGATTTATAGGGGTTACTCCTCCCAGAGCCATGTGGTCTGCTGGGCTTTGGGGCTCCAAAGGACTTTGACCAGCAGAAGGAGCAGAGAGCCTGCCCTCCTCCAAAGAAGGTATGCACAGGAGGAACCAACCTCCAGACAGACCCTCGCCTGGCAGTCCTAGGGCTTTTTCAGGAAGCGCCCAGCCCAAAGTTCATCTTCTGTTGGTTTTTTTCTTTTTTTTTTTCTTCTCTCAGGGTTATGCTCTTGGTATTGTCTAGTATTTCCTGCTTCCTCCCCTGGCAGCTCCCCTGCTAGCTCAGACACACAGCTATAGCACTCAGTGCATTAGCCCCTGCGTTTGCCACATCCGTCCCCAGGGAAATCCCTGGGCCCACACGCAGTTCAGCTTCTAATTAAGGCTTGCCGTGTGTCTGTCTGCTGCGGTGAGCTCCCACTGCTCACAGAGAAGCAGCATACTGGCTTTTTGTGTCTATCCACGATGACTTGCACCCACCAGCTGTAGGCACAAGGGTTGCACAGGAGCGCGAGGAGGCTCAGAGCAAACGGTGTGCTCTCACTGCCCCTGCGCAGCCTCCCACTCGGACAACCCAGTGTAACTCAGTTCAGGTCTTTGGTTTGCTCAAAATATCACCCAGTACCACAGGGAAATTCGTGTCCAGATCCAGCTTCGAACTTGTGGATGCGTAATGTGAACAGAAAGGAAAGCAGCTCCCTCCTTGGCACGGCCCCGCTGGCTGCCCGCACTCGCCCTCTGCCAGGCAGAGCTCTCCCTCCCAAATTCTCACCGGGCTGGTTTTCTGCACGGTCCCGCCGTGCCGCTCTCTCCACATTTGCAAGACGACTCCTTGCTGGGAAGAACTAGAGACGGTAACATTACCAAATGTCACAGTTGCTTGCAGGGGGAAAGTCCCTTTTTAATCATTAGCGTGCTCCCAGTTCATATTTTCCCTGTCAGGTGCTTCCACTCTGTCTGCAACCACAGAGGGGGCTGGACTGATGGGGAGCAACGTTATTCGTATTGCTGAAGGGAAAGTTGTCCAGCAAGCTCAAGAGGCCTGCCTCTGCTGCTCTTCTCTTCCCCTAGCCCAAGGCTCATCTTTCCTACATGAAACACACGTGGCAGCAAGCTCCGCTGCATCAGGCAGCGAGCATCAGCTTCAAGCTTCGCAAGCAACGTGCTTTAACAAAACCTCCACCTGAGAAATGGGAATGACACCAGAGAAAACTTGTCTTCCAACTGGTAGATGCTTTCAAATGACTTGCCCTGTATTTACCCTTAAGGCATAACAATAAAAGCAGTTTAAATGGATAGGGTACATCTCATCCCTAAGGATCCCCAGAAATGCAATGAATTGATACATAAACAGCCCACAGTTCGCACAGAGAAATGCAGATCTTTCCAGGGACGCAATACATCAGTTTAAGAGATGCCAAAAATAAACTGCAGTCTAAAAATAAAAGCAGAGACTAGTGTAGCCAGCCAGAAGTCTGGGACCATTAGACTCCGGCCGAGACACCCTAGTTAACTCCATTTCTATATCTGTGGGACATGGGTAGGATTTTAAATGCCTTAATTTGGATTTTGGCTTTACGTGCCAAAAATTACTCCCTACACTGTTTGCTTGGATATTATATCAGCTCAAATAAGGCGGAGAAATGCTTCCTACTGCATCAACCATACTGCTTTTTGGAGCATCTGACTGTCCCGTAATAGCCTCCGATGAAAAAGTCTGAGGAGGTAGGGATTCAGGCCACATGGCATGTGTATCACCACCGCCAGCCCTCATCCCAGCTGACAAAAATTGACTTTGCTTAACTTTCCTTCTTCTCATTTGGCCATTTTTTTTAAAGCTTTCAAATTAATAATAGTCATATTATTATTATAAAGCAGGAGGGAAGTACGTTTTCCTTGTTTACCACTAGACTAATTGTTTGGAGCTGCCTGGTTCTTATCTCTATAGCAGCTGTAAGTGAGAGCCTGAGATATGTGGATTTTAATTGCAAAATGTCATCAGAATGATAATGTTAAGTGTTCCCTGGCTTCTATCGCACTATCAAAGTCCGTAGACTTTTGGAGCAATAAACCAGAGTCCTATTCCAAAGGGGTATCTGCACATGTGCGTACACATGTAGACAGCAGCTTTACTCCACCGATTTGCTTTGCTTTGCTTTTGGTTTCAACAGCCTGGGCCAAGATCCTGATGGATGTTGTGAACCACCTTTCCCAGTACGTTTACTGCAAGCCGTGCATAGTCCTGGAGATTAAATGGGAGGAAACGGTTAATAGGTATCTGCAGCAGCAATCACAAAAGGATGAAGTTGAGGGACCAACTCTGGTAAATCAACAGCACCACAGCGACAGCACTAGACGGTTCTCATGATTAGTGTGGCAATCAGGAAATTACAGTTTAATGTGTTTGCTGGAGGAAGCAGCACGAGAATCTTTCATGTACTTTAAAAACTGATTAAAACCCTACTGCCCCTTTGCAGCATTCAGGCACGCAAGGCTGCTTCTCCGAGCCCTGCCAGCTGCTTTCTGCAAGGTAGAATAAAAACAAACATCTCGTCCCTGCAGCCCCACAGCCCCGCCGACTGAGTGCTCGGGGCACCCAGAGCCAAGGAGGCTTTTGCAAAATCTTTTAAATTGTTATAGTGACTTTTCGCTAGTCCCTTGGTCCTGCAGTGCCTGCTGGACCAGGCAGCAGAGGCTGCTAACATAGTCCCAAATGCCAAACTGCAGAGAACCTTAATCTCCTCTCAAGCTGATGAGCAAAAAAACCCACTCCTGTGAAATTAATCCAGACACAGCAGAGCTATTAAACCAGAAGGCACAAGAGGACAAAGAGGGTTTAGTTTGGCGCAAATGACTGCAGCGTTCATAAAGCTTTGCTCCTGTTTCAGCAGGGCTAACCCCTGCGCCGGCTTCGTCCCCAGGGGTCATGTCTGAGCCTCCCAGAGCTGCAACACCTGAGTGAGAGGCCACGTAGGAAATTAGAGGTGTGACAGGCTCCACCCTATATCCAAAAACCTCATATCCAAAAGCTGAGTTTGTTTCTACTTTTTTTCTCTTGTGGACTGTGTAGAAAATTGTATAGAAGAACTGCTAAAATGTGTTAACTTTCAAAAAAAACCCACAAAGACAGTGGCACAAAAAGTACCTCAGTAGCACAAAAGCAGCATCAATGACCTTCACTCCTGCTTCAAAACCTTTGCTTTATACTATCTTCCATATGCCGTCCCTTTAGGCAAACATTGTACAACGAGCTGTGAGGGGTTACAGAGAAGACAGCAGCTTTATTTGTTTTAACGAGGGTTGCGCTTGCCCCTGCATCTTTACTGCATCCTGCCCCTGCTACTTTACATGTACATCAGGGTTTAGGGCAGAATCCCTTCTGTATCCGTGCTTTTTGGCTGCCTAATACCCATGGGTGCTGGTCCATGCCTGGGCCCCACCACCCCAGGCCGGGCTGCGGAGCGGCAGCATCTCCCTGGGGCAGGAAGTGGGCTGGGGCTGGCCTCGGCGCCACTTTCCATCCAGAAAACATTTTCCATCTCCTTTCCGCCACCTACAACTGGCTGCAGTACTGCCGGGTTAAAACGCAGCACACAAAATAAAAGCATCTCGCGTGCCTCCGAAAAGAGGTTTCTGCTGGCAAGTGCTTGCTAAAAATAGCCCCGCGTTTGCCTGTGAGAGCAGCTGGAGGTCGGTTATAGAAGGAGGCAAAGAACTCACTTTGCTGAATTTGGTTTCCAGACATCGCAGTGGGGACGGGAAGTTTTAAAGTTTAATTTCTGCGTGGTTCTAGCAAAACCCCAACCCGAGGCAGCCCTGGTCGGGCTTGATTCCCCCGCCAGTCAGAGCAGGAGCTTGCTTTCTAACTCCCAGCCTCCCTTTTTTGCAGGGAAGCGGGTAGGAGGAGATTCATTTGTTAATTAAATTTCCCCATGCAATTTACATTAAAAAGGGGAAACTGTTTCAAGCAGCTCGGAAAACTTTCATAACCCTTAACCTATAAGAGAAAAGAGTTGTACGGCTTTTTTCTAAACCTGCCCAAAAGCACCAGCGGCTTGTCCCAGGCCAAGTGATGAATAACGAAAAAAAGTCCAGGAATAGCACAGCTGGGCTGAAAATCAGGAACATCTGCTCACGGAAAGTCAGGCATTCGCCCTCTCCTCTGGCTCCCCCTTTCATCTTTGGATTTTTCTTGTTCAAAGGGATGCCATCCAATGGGAAAATGACAAAAGGAAAAAAGCACAGACACTGTTACTCAGCGAGGCCAGCAATAGTTGCAAGAGAAGAAAAATTCTTCATGGGAATCCCCCACATCTGAGAAGTAGAAGCAAAAATTCACCAGGGAAAAATTCAGTGCTGTCAGCAGATGATGCCTTTTATCCATGTGGGAGCCTGCATTTATCCAGTTGTCATTATCCACGGATGGCACGACAGTAAAGAGGAGCAGAGCAGAATCATTAGGAATGGCCAGAGGAAGTAAGAATAGAGGCAGAAAATATCATTTCTTCTTTAAAAAAAGTTTGTTACCTATATGTACTTTCTGAAAGAGGCCTGTTTAGCCCTGGACCAGAACTTGGGTGTACAGGAGTGGCGCAGAATTCTCCTGTTCATTCCTGGTCCCACTGCACTGAAAACAGAGTGAAAACTTGCACAGCAGAGAAAGGAAATCCTCTGAAAACTGAGGCAGCACCTGCACACCTGCGGGCGTCGTGACAGCGTAACACCAGTCATGTGCAATACTAACCTGAATCTCTCCAAAAAGCAATATCCCCCCCTGCCCCAAAGCAATAGCAGGGCAGACATGCAGCGTGCTAATGCAGCCTCAGCATCGCTCCGGGTGGTGTTTGGTTCCCTGAACTTTCAGCATGACCTCATACCCTGGACTGGCTACGAAGTCTGTCCCTGCCGTCAAACGAGCGCTGGTTAATGACTCCAAAAGGGAGTCCCTCTCACCAGCCCTCGAAATGATCCTCACAGGGTCAGGGACCTGCTGCAGATGAGGGCGGTGGAGGAGAGCTGTGGTGCTACACTGCACCTCATGGGTGGTGGAGCTTCTCCGAGTGTGATGACCACCACTTTGTATGCTTACAGACTGGCCTTCTGGCCTGAGACATCCCACAGCTCCTCGTATGGAACAGCAAGCTGGCGGAAAAGTCAGGAGGGGATGTGGGGTGCAATCAAGGCCAGCAGTGCAGGTGGTCCCCAACGTGCCAGGACCCCTGCAGCGTGCAAGGGGACCCTGGTGCAAAGAGCCCCGTGGTGTGCAAAGGGACCCTGGAGCGTGCAAGGGGACCCTCTAGTGTGCAAGGACCCACGCAGCGGTGCGCACACCCGCTGCCCTGCCGGGGAGGGGGCACCGGGAGGCCCATGACCGGGCAGGGCAGGGAAAGCCCCCCGGGAAAGCCGGCAAGGGGCAGCCGCCCGGGGCGCTGCAGGGAAGTACCCACGGGGACGCCGGGGAGGCGAGTACTTCCCCCTCGACGTGGAAAAACGCCAAGTCCCCTCCCGGGCCGACCTCTTCCCTCCCCTCCCGGGGCGGCGGAGGGGAGGGAAGGGGCCGGCCCGCTGCGATCCGCCCTCCCTGCCACCGCCCGCGGCGCCGAGCAGGACCAGACCCGTCGGTCGGGCTTTGAGTGGCTGGAAATTCCCGTCCTCGGCGGCTCCTCCCCCGCAGAAATCCCCCTCGCCGGGGTGTA
>VWZL01003609.1:101101-132717 GCA_013396915.1 Stercorarius parasiticus | reverse complement strand
GAGAAGAGCCTGGCTCTGTCTTCCTTACCCCTTCCCATTTACACACACATAGACAACATCCCACCCGAGCCTTTTCTTCTCGAGGCAAACCAACCCCAGTTCTCTTAGTCTTTCTTCTAGTTGGTATTCTGTACCACCCAGCTGAACAAACTTCGCTTTATAGATCTTCTTTGCCCCTGAACTAGTGTAAAACTCACTAACCACGACCTTGTGGCAAAGGTGGAGACCCCAGTCCTTATCCATGCCACACCATTCACACGCTGTGTTTAGCAGCCTCCTATTAGGAATCCATCCCTGCCCCGCATCGTGCCACTGTCCCCAGTTATGGCATTTGCAACTGAGCCTTTAAAAATATTTTTTTTTTTAAGTGCTCACATCCTTTCAAAAGAGAACCACCTCAGTATCCTTAAGAACATTCTACACCATTTGTCTCTGGTGTAGAAATGCTCAGAAATGATGAATGATACTTTACACGCAGCATGTTGGGTGCCACAAAGATGAGCTATCACCTCTGGGATGCCTTCAGGCAAGCCTCTTCTATGGCAACGGCAGCTCAGATTCATTCCACGTAAAACTATAACAAATACTTTGTCAAGAAAAATGGGTGGATGCAAGACTATAAACTACAGTTGCATTGCTGACCCGCAGAGCCCTAACAAGTACGCCGGAATCTGCCAGAGAGCATTAAACCTAAATTTCTGGTTGCTCGCATTATACCAAGTTGAGATCTAGAATGACGATGATGTGCTTTTGTTAAAGTTATTCAGAAGAAGATGAAAAATGTATCACAGATATTGTACTTCATCAGTTCCCCTTTGAGGCTCACGTTACTGTGACGTTACATACATTTTTAAAAAAATAGTGTGCTCATTTCAGTAGTTTTATCACTACCACACACTGCCTTAGGGCTCCAGGAACAGAATCCCCTCTGCTTGCCCAAGGGTCGATCACTCTGCAGGGTACTCCAGCTCTCATACGCGTAGCACATTCGTAATACGGAACGGCATGAAGCAAGTATTTTGACTGTATCTTCAACACTGCCATGCCTACTTTTGTTCCTAATAAGGACTATCTCAATTTAGCCACAGTTTGTCAAGAAGGAAGATTCCTTCCCCCAAAACACCAAAGACGAAAAACGATCGGATCTTGTTTTGAAAATACACATTGAGGCATCTTGTTCTTTCCCTTCCACCCCTCCAATTCACCGCATGGCTTTGTAGCATAACAATCTATGCGATTCTTAAGCTTTCAGCCTCTTCAGAAGTCAGGATTTCTACCTCTCCAACCAGTACAGCAAATATAACATGCTGTTCCTCCTCTAATATGTTTCAATCTGAAAACCTCTGAGTTTGTAAAAAGAGAGAATTCAGAATTTTTACCTGATAACTGTCCATTTCATCCTCTTCCTCCTAGGCCAAAAACATGCAAACACACGTAATTAATTTTTTTTGATAGCAGGAAACACACTGAATGCAACAGATGTAGCTATTTTAAGCAATATTAGCAGTCTTACATAAAAGTCCGAGCTTAGCAATGGTATCGTCATAGAATTAAAACACACTGACATCCCCAAGATTTGCTGCTATCACCTCATGTAGGCACAAACCAGAACAACCCAACAATTATAATGGAAAAATTTCACAGAAACACAGCTATTAGAAGTCTTTATAATTGGAAGCAAGTGGAATACTTAAATTGCCCTAGGAAAGAGATAGGAGTTATAGTGAAACAACTTGAAATGCAAAGAAAAATGTGCTGTTTTACCTGTAAGAGTGAAGTATGAATGTTACAGCAAGCACTGAAAAAATCAAAGTCTGGCATAAAGGATCCGAGGTAAGCTTGCTGGAGCATTTAGAGGAGAAAAACCGTAACCACCTAAGCCAATAGTTGGGGAGTTAGAATAACTCTGTCTCCCACACCAGGAGCTGCGATGCAGACCTTTGACATTTCGATTTCCCTTAGTTTCTGTTGGGAGACACCACCTTTCATTCTCGACAGGCATCACAAGCAGAGCCGCTTACAAGGAGCGGAAGCGGAGCTGCCACTCCTGCACAGTGAATGGAAAAGCAATGAGGCCTCCAGCCCTCACTGAGTTATTACTTATCTATTTAAGTAATAACAAGCCACTGGAGTCTACTTTTGTATCTTCGTAATGAAAGCAGAAAACTTAGCTAAGCTGAAATTAAAAAGGCATAGAGAAGAGGCATTTTCTTAGTTCAACGTCTTTAGAAAATCTTTCACATTCCACTGACAGGGATTTACTTGAGACAGAGAAATGCGATTGAGGGGACTAAAAATCCAGGTGTTCAAGTCAGGAGGCCATTGTAAGGACTAATAAAACATGGTTTTCAATAGCCCTTTCCCACGTGGGTTATCAGTGTCAGACACAACTCACTAGTCTCTCTTCTCTCAAGCGGAGCTTAAATCTTTCTCCTTGACAGAACACTGGATTTTGGGGATTGCCAGCTCTGTCAGATATGGCTGAAACTGGTCAACCGATAAGAAATTCCCTGGGGAAGAGACAGGGTGAGACAAACCGAACGCCCACCTGGGAGTTGTTCCCTTATGAAACAGGCTGAATGGGGCATGTGTGTGTTGTGGGTGTGTAATAGCTTTCACATAAAATTTGCAAGAATCAATCATTGTGTCTCAGGAGAGAAGAGTCACTTAACCTCGCTCCGTTCAGGAGTAGGAGAGAAACAAGATTTTCCTTGTGCTATAGGACGTGGGTATCGGGGGCTGCTGTGATGAAGGGCAGGTAGACAGCTCGCAAGCCCAGTCACTACCAGTAGCATAATGGGGAATAAAAGCAATAATCCACCTAGGATGCTGTGGAAAAGTGACATCTCTGCAAAGGTGGAAAAAATTCCCCTTTCTGTGCTCCTGACACGAGGGGCAAGGGATCGCTGAGGTTAGCGGACAACACACAACCCAACTGCTTCAGACCGCACAAAGGGAAAAACAATGCTGATTAAGCAAAAAAAGGGGGGCAGACATGCCTTGAATCATACTCTGTCAACAGGATAAACATTATGGAAAGCTGGGAGATGTCCCAAAAACTACTTGACATTTAGTTGGCCTTGTCTCAAGCAGGGCAGCTAATCAAGCAAGTCGAGAGACTTGCTCGTTCTGTTGCACCAGATTTTGGCTTGCTAACGCAGAGGAGTGACTGAATTTTAATTTAGCTGTTGGGGGGGGGGGGAAGTCAAACTGCACTAGAAAGTGACAGGAGCATCTCAGAAAGACAATCCTTAAAAATAGATCAATATTACTGGCACTTTAAGATGAGATGCAGCACTTCTGAAGTTGTCAAATAACTGGCCCACACATACTATGGGCCAACAACTCATATAATTCTAACATTTGTAACCCAACCCTACTTGAATATCTCTTCCATTGATTTATTTTAGTTTGGCTACTTACTTAAAATTTCTGCCATATCTAATATTTGAAGTAAAATCTACCGGAGAGACTCGAATTTTAGAAACTTTGGCATTTTCTTTTCTTCTTTGAATGGTGCATTAAGGCTGTGCTGCTTTTAAGGATAGGAAAAAAAAACCAACCCAAACCAGAAGAGAGACAGAAGGTAATCTTACAAATACTATTTTTGCCACAGAAAATGGTTTTTGAATAAGAGGAAGACGTTCCACAACACTTTCTGAAAGATACAACTATACTGAGTAATTGCTAAAACCACCACCGAAGTAATTCTGACGATTCTTCTTGACGTTACTTTATATGTTTAAGAAGCAGGCTCAAAAAATATCCCCCAAAACCAAACTAACACTTGAAATGAATGGAGTTGCCTCCAACTGCAACAAACTTAGGACATCACTTTATCCTTTCACATGTCTTGGAAGTAGCCATAGCTGACAGGAAATATTCTGACTCTTACCTGATAATTTTCAGGTACTTTTTGTGACTTGACTTGTTTTATTTGAACACAGCCAATGCCAATCGATAATATTGATTCCTCCATCAGTGGCAAGGTCCCAGATTCCTGCACGGATCTCACTTCAACCTGAATCCGTCGAGACTGCCCCTGCCCAAAAGAACAATTTGATATACTTAAAAAAAAAAAAAAAAAGGCTAAAATGCGGAAAGCTTAATGATAGAGAGACCTCTACTGGCAGTCACTGGAAAGCAACATTATATTTCTATTTTGTGAAGAACAAAGTGGTGAGTACTGCAATCTCAATGACCCAGTGTTCTCAGACACCCCTTCTGTTGCAAGGATTTATGTTGACAGGATTTACGTATTTACAGAAAAAGAAGTTCAGCATTTAGCAACTCCCCAGTTTACTTTTCTGGAGGGTTTTCAAAACATACACTTATAGGATTTTATTTTTAATACTTCTGAAGGCGAAAACCAGGATCTCTTCCCCACCTACAGAACAGGAAAGAAAATAGTTTCATTTAATGAGCTACTGGAATTTCAGTGAACTTTTCTTGACTCTGATCTCCTTGACTGAACATTCTTACCCACTGATGTGATCAATGCAGCAAGCTAAGTGTTCTTCAGTAAAACCCGTAGGGAAAAAATAAGTAAATAATAATTAAAAAAAAAAATAAAAAAAAAATCAAAGGAGTTGGGGAGTTCAGAGGTGCAGCCTGTATCTAACTTTTACTAATTCCTAGTGTTCTCTGAGCAATAGCTTATCACTTAAAAATGTTAACTGCTCCGTTAAGCATTAACAATTTAATGCGTGTAGAATTCAAAGAACAAAGGAGTGGCTGGCTGGAAGGATCAAATAAAGGGGAACTCTGGACCTCTTTAAAAAATAATTAAGTTCAGTCGAGACTGATGTCCTTTCCACCAGGCGCTATCACAGCGCAGGGAACAGAACACAGGACAAAGATCACAGGTGAGCTTTGATCACCTTTACATCCCAGCTTATGCACGCTGGCAGTTTCCCAAAACACAGAGGGACTCCACGTTCTTCCGCTTTATGTCTGTTTTACGCAGGATCACATTTTGTGTCTAAGCTTGACAGTTCCTTGGACACCATCCCTTTACCATACAAAACAGAAGCTTCTTAGCTTTCCGCAGGCTCTTCTCCCAGCTGAAATCCTGTACGTGCCACCTTACCTGTCTGAGCTGGAAGATGCCCCCCGTGCACACGTCCTTGGCAGGAGTCACCTCAACTGGGCAGTATTCCCCATTCTCATTCAGCTCTAGAATTCGAACCCAGAGTTCCACTTTTCGGGTTACTTCACTCCACCTGCAAAACACGTCAAAAACATGGGTTTTTTTTCTTTTTCTTTGCCCCCAAAAGGAAGAAAACCCAAAGCATTAGCTCGGACTGCAGATTGAAGAAGCAAACGAACACTTCAATAGGTGCGCCATGGGTGACTATATCGCATTACTAGATGTCCAGCGCCTGCAAATTTTACTGACAGCTATTTTAGTCAAACATCAGAAATAAGTCTTTTCGTTATTCCAATATGAAAACCAGTTCCACTGGATTCTAACATTTAAGCTCTGGTCTCAACTACTGCCACAGAAGCCCGGTGTTGTCGGTGCAACGAGATTCGTACACAAGACAGCAGAATGAAGTATGACTTTGTCTCACAAGCTTTCGAGATTCAGGGCACTTCCCTGAACTTCATCATACTACTGCCTTCTCTCTAAGACCTTACACAAGAAATGGCCACGTTTGCAGTACCTCAAAATTGAAAAGGAAGGAGGTACTTACTACTCAGCTGCCAGATGTAACTCACTATTTTCCTTTTTCCATCTCCTCTTTGTCACATTTTCCTGACTTTTCGTTTAAACTTCCCTATATATAGCTTAATACTCAACATGCTCATCACAAGCTTAGGCTGGAAGTAAGAAGAGAAATAACTGCCAGTAAAATAAGGTGCAGAGCCTTGAATTGGAGGGGCAAACCAACTTACATTTAAGAAAATGCTACTGAGTTTACTTTGGGGACAACAAACAGCTGCAAGCAAAAAAGCAAACCCCCTTCAGTCTAAATTACCACACTGTTGCATATTTACTCCAACTGAAGTAATTAGCAATATAGCTCTTCCAGTGGAAGCATTACAGTGATGACATTTCATGGCCAAGAATGAATTGGAGTCAGACCCTAAATAAATAAATCAGCGTACGGTCAGAACAACCATCTTACTGTTTTCGACTGCATAGCTCTTTGTGGCCCAGACTAGCACAAAAATCTACAGGAAAATCATCAGCTTGCTCGTTTGTAAAACACTACTTATGCACTCGAGTTTGCCTAAATAAAAGGGACTTCAAAGTCTTTCAAGTTCTACCACTTTTATTTTGAAACAGGGGCGGGCGTTTCTCCTCTTTCCCTTTTTTAAAGCCTACTGACACATCACATAGTGTTTTTCCAATAGACAGAGTCTATTTATAATAGTCTAATAGATTCAGTTTCAAACACATGTTCAGCTGTCTTCAGTTCAAAATTTTACTACTTATCCTAAACCTGCTTCAAAATTGGGCACCTCCGACAGTGATCTTCCAAAATTTGAAACCAAAGATCTATTGTCCATATTTACCTGTCACGAAGGCTGCGTGTTTTGGCTTGAATTATTCCCAGATCCCACAGGGCTGGATTTTTGCGGTCACCACTCTGCTTGTGCCCGTATACTTCAATCGCCAAAGCACCATCATAAAGATGTTCCATGAAGTCTTCGGAAATATTTACAGAAACTTCCTGTATGTAAACGACAAATCGGTTGACGAAAAAAACTACACAACGACTTAGACTTAGAGATTTACTGTCGTGACTTTCATATAAGCAGGTAGTAAAGTCACCCTGGTCCCCAAGACACAATATAGAGGAAAAGAAGAACTGTAACCTCAGTTTGTAAAATCAGGAGGTAAGGCAAAGACACACGATTAGCTGAAGATTAAAGTTTATAAAGAGCTGAAAAATGACTGCATGCTGTTCCAAGTCCTGACCCGATGGTTCAAAAAAAATTAAAAATCATATGTTCTAATGTTCAGAATCAGAAAAATCAAAACTCATCAGAAGGTATTGTATCTATTTTACAAATGGTAAGTGGAAGAAATTGCTCAGTGTAATGACAAATGATAGAAAGAACAAGATGAGAATTCGGGTGATTGGCTGGCATTCATCTAAGCTGACTTCAGATGTCCCTATTAAAGACACCTCCACTCAGACAGTTGCTTGAAAGCCAGTAGGAAGAGATAGTCCGTTCTAAGATACACGACCTAATTTCAACATCTACATTTGCCTGATAACAGGCATCACGTCCCAGGACTGGGACTTCTTCCCTCCACTCCGTCAAGAGTGTAGAGCGATCAGCTCAGATATGGGCATTCAAATGTACCCAGATGAATATCACTCTTCCATTCACACTCAGCAGCACTTTTACTGTGGGGAACCTCCAACATAAGTCTCTCTGATGAACAGATTGCTTTCCTTTATTGATCGACTTCTTCACCTTCTGTGATTTTTGTATCGTGTAGTACAATCAAACTTAGATGGGAGTTTGAAGATGTTTCAACTTCTTACTAAAAAATGGAATCAGGCTATCAGCCTCACAAAGTACAATAATGAGAGCAAAAAGGCAACTGTTGCACATGCATAAACCTGCTTTTTCGGCCTACAGTTTCATTAAGAAAAGAGAAAAAAACCTTACATTGCAGTGATCGAAGACAACCATGCACCGTGGCTCCTTGCCGATGGAGGACAAGGAAGGATCCACCTCAGGTGCAACAATAACTGGCTCCAGTTGATCCCAGAACGTGTATTTGCAGAACACAAAGTTGGAGAGGTGCTGCGGCAAACCTGTAGCCTGAAGTATTTTAATCTAGAAAAAGAGATGAGATACACAGAAAAAGCACTTATTCATCAGGCATAGAATTAAACAAGTATCTTCTGCTAGAACAACGTTATTTTATTCTCTTCCACTGTACAGGATAACAAAAAAAAGAAAGGAGCAAAGCAAAAAACTTTACAGAATACAAACTTCTCCATTGATATGGATTGAGACATTTTGAGTGCATCAGCTGGACATCGCCACCAGGTGTCACCAGGCACATATTTCTCGGGCGCGAAAGCTAAAGGTATGAATTTTACAAACACACCAAAACATTTTGTTAACTTTTAGTGGTGAGATGCAACAAACCCTTCCTAACTGAAGAGGAATACAATAAAAATTTCATACTTCTATAAAAACTGGCTCCTTTATTCTGCAAAATCCTTGTCTGAAGATACTACTTGTCCTTTGATGCTAGAAAAATACAATACAAAAGTAGCCAATCCTCTCTTTTTCAAAATCAAGGCCAAATAAGATAGAAAATGTTTTGACTACACCTTCTGACCTAAACAAAGCCATCGTATTAACCATATTATTTAATAAACTTCTATTTGCCATTTGTCAAATTAAGTTCTGATGAGTTAGATTCCTATGGTAAGGCACCACTCAAGATCCAGGAGAATATGTTTCCTGCAACAATGCCCTACTACTGTTGCAAGCACGTGGAGCTCTATGGGACAGGATAAAAAGCAAAAAGGAGCATGATTGCCCCCAAATTGTTCCTATTGTCCAGAAGCCAGAAAGCTGGGGTTCCACTGCCTCTGGTATTTTTTGCCTCCCGCTTTTCTTATCTGTAGCTTGGCCTATCTTGCATTTTACTACAAACACAGAACTGCTAGTAAATCCTTCCCGATAACTTTCTTTTTATTACTAACAATAATAAACGCAACTGCATATATTTCACAAAATATTGAATATTTAGAGAGAGAAATATTGAGAGAGAATGATTCACAGAACAATGGGAGTTTATCAGATTCTGTAACTCCTTTTGAATTTGATATTGTAGCTCCAATCCCAGTGCACAGGTCTTCCGTGTCTTCCAAGACTACAATAAACTGTCTGGGGTAAGATTGTATGCATAGACAAATAAATATAGTTTAATAAACACCCTGCAGACTTAAAAAAAAATAAATCGTGGAGATAGAAAGGAGCAAAACCCATCTAGTTCTCTTGTACTACTTTAGCCACTCAAGAAACAAAATATTGTGGGAAAAGACCACAGAGCAGCCCTTCAAGACGAACACTGGGCACCAGGTCATTACACAAGGCCATGAAAACAAGTACAGGAAAAGTATGAAACTCTGTTTATACAACTGAATGATTAGGATACAGCTAAATTATATGCTTTTTTTTTTTTTTTAAAATCCTGAAACATCAACACAGTTTTTTATAGTCAATCAAAACCAGGACTCTGCCTCGGTAGCTGAATCCTGGGAGTCAACATGACACACAAGGTTACAAAGAGACATCTAACATCCAGAAGCCAACGCACCAGGGATGACTTTACTTTAAAACTTGGGATGGAAAGAGAGAACTCTGCTCAGAGGTTGGGATCTTTCTGGAACTCACCCTACAGACAAGTTTTCTCTCCTGAGTGTCATTTTCATTTGAATAGTCTGGACTGTCCTCGCCTCCAACCAGCCTGTCGTCTATCTCTCCGCTCACTCGAACAACTTCAACATGGAGACGACCTGATACCTGATAAGAAAGGAGCAGGAATTACTTGTGTGACAGACAACAGTGGCAGGTACATCCCTTTTCAGGTAACTACGACTACTGCCATTTCCAGTCTGTAAGCAGACAGACAACATTTTATTCCTTTGTATTGTTTTGCACTACCAGATGCAGAATTCTATGGAGCAAGAATCAAGAAGCCTTTCTTGTAAAAACATAAAGAAATGAGCCACTAGAGTGACTTTGGGAACAGCATAGTGCAATCTCACCCAACTTCACACCAGTCTCTGAGAGTCTGAGAAGTGCAGATGTGATGCAGAGCACAGGGAATGTTGCCTGGTGTGCTCTAGCTGCCTTTGAAGTTGTTCTTACACTATATATTTAAGAGCCTATTCTTGATGGTAGTCAGTGAAAGGCAGAGGAGCTATAGCTCATACTCGTTCTACTAAGTAGTTCTCTTGGGCTGCTTCACTCAAAAAGGTGCTCACAAAGCTTTCTCCTTTCCCCATCGCTACGCTGGGCTTCAGAGCTGTCTAAACAACTCCAGTAAGGTATTACAGGATTTGCATAATTTCAAATTGTTAGCAAAGAGCTTGTGTAGATGAAACTGGAAAATATCTACTATATACTGGTAATGAAGTCCACAGGCTGTAATTAAACAGTTGAGTAAGGATAGATTATAGAAGAATGAACGAACCTCTCCCTTCTGATTGATGATGGGAACAGCATATTGTAGCTTCACATCATAGAACAGGCACTCAAGAAAAACATTGGCTACTCCGATAAGGCTGTGGTTTTCCTGCTCGTCGTAGAACGGATCAGCGCGTCTGAAGTAAGCTCTCATCACCTTCAATCAAAGTCGCAATAATGTAAGTAAAACAAACTTCCACAAAACGCTTTTCGAAGTGTTGCGCAACCAGCCTACTGAAAGGAAAATGGACTCAAGCAAGAGGCCAGCTTAGATCACAAGAAGAATGGAAACTTGAATTTTATTGCGGACTGGGTATAAGGCCCGTCCTCAGCAAGTTCTCCTTAACGTCGGCAGATCCAGAGAAGCCAGCCTGAACAGTCAGCTGCTGTTGTGTTTACTGACTGCTTCTTAGTTACGCTTGGTTCTATCACCAAACTATGCATGCAAACAAGCATCAAAGTGACAAGATAAGGGTTAACGAAATGCTTCAGTATCCACTGAATATTCACTGAAGATCACTTCAGCACTAGGAAAAGTAAAAGCTCAGGAAAACTCATCTCTCTACCTCCCCCACTCCCCCTCTCCTTCCCAAACCAGAAGATTTTCTCACATCTGCTTAAACAAAACATTTAACAGGGATGAAATTCTATCAGCACAACACCGGAGTAATTTTTACTTACTGGGTTGTCTTCCTCACAGTCTTTCCACTCCTGGTAAAGATCCCTCATATCTACCAATCGATTCTCCAGCTTTTCCAGTGACCAGATCTGTTTGCCTTTCCCTTTCCTTCTCACCTGAATAGCAGGTTCGCTGAGAATTGCACCTCTCTGTGAAACAATTAAAGAGATACCAATAAGGAATTCATGCCACAACAACCAAAAACTAGTTTAAAACCAAACAAAACTGAGCCATCTTTGGGAAAAGCCTGGATTTTGCTCCTTTTTTCTTCTAGCTTGAGCAACCAAATTCAAGCGTGACAGACTCTTGAGTTCGGCTGTCACAGTGTATTCGTGTTCAGTTTAACTGCGAAGTCTCATCACAGCTACAGGCACTAGTTTCCGTGGATTTTCACCTCACATAAGTGTTAGAAATAGGAACATTTAAGCATTTCACAAATATCCTCAAGTTAAAGCAGGCCTGGAGCTCCAGCTAAGGTTACTACTGTCTGCAACTTTCAACTAGTGCAGACGCTTAACCCTCTTCACCATGCCCTTTCTAGATGTGCCAGGAGACTGCAGGAAAAACAAGCAGATGAGAGAAACTTCTAAAGCAACTGATAAAAATTCTAATCCTGGAATAAAATACATCTAACTGTACTAACGACGGCCTGAGTATCACCAAATATGGAGCTGACCTCAAGAACAGAAATAATACCAGCTTAGGTAGCCATTCTGAGGCACAGAAGTCTGGGTTCAGTTCCCTCCTTCCAAAATTTCCAAGACGCCTGAAACAAACCATCGAAATCCTCCCTGCTCCAGTTCCTCCCTGCACAATGGGGATGGGCAGCGTTTTCTCAGCTCACCAGGATGATGTAAAGCCAAATGTCCACAAGGTGATTGTAAACACTTGAAAGAAAAACTTACCTAAGCTGCGCAGATTTTATCTATCTGCAGCGGAAGCGAGCGTGAACTACAACACGAGCAGAAAGGTCTCGCACTAAAACATTTATCAGTAAGCTAGCACATTATAAGATTTTCGTGGTAACGAAATAAGATAAGGATGTAGCATGCGCTAACAGAGCCATATTTAATAGAATATATAATATAATATATATAGAATAGAATAGAGTAGACTGGCAAACTATCTAGACCATTAAAGTCAGCATACAACAAATAAGAACGCTGAGGGGCAAACTTACTGAACAAGCACTTAGTTCCATTAGGGCTACCTTACCTTACTGTTAGCATTAAGGCTTGAAGCTGGAATCTGGAGGGTAACTTTATACTCCGTCCTCTTGTCCAGTTCCTCTCCGATAAAATTGGCTTCTCTCACATACAAATTGGCTTTAACAATCTGCTCTCGCAGCTTTCTCAGGCTGTGGGTGAACATTTCTTCCCTAAAAGAAGGGGATTTGGAGGGGGAGACAGGAAAAATCATGGCATTGAAGTATTGAAACAGTGCCAAACAAACGATCACTTGACAGGAAGGAGTCTTAACATTCAGCTTTTTAACACAAAAATCAGGTGAATTAAATTGTATTTCTTCTGGGGGAAAAAAAAAAAAAGAGATTATGTGTATGAATTTTGCAGTACGAACACTAGCATACTGCTGGCTTTGGAGACTTCTCCGTGCATCTGCTGAACAGTCAGCTCTTGTGTGGCTTATTCCAGAGTTTTCCCACCACAGATGTAGATGTTCCATCTCACAGAGAAAGATTTATTCAGCCACCACGACCCACTTGCTCACTGGCCTTCCTGGTGAGAGAGCACCAGCTGCACAGCACGGGAATCTGGTCCCACCACATATTCCAGACGCACAGCTAACATCTTGGTAGGCTGTCTCAAATGTTTTCTAGTTCAAAAGTTGCTTCTCTAGCCATATAAATTAAGATTCATATTTTCTCATTACAATGTCTTTACCATACTCCTTGTTTTAGGGCACATTTCATCTTCCTCCGGCAGCTGCTCTTTTTGACAGTAAGACTGGAAATGACCGTTTAAGGGCTGAAGTAAATAACCTCACTGCAATTGCCTAGGAAGAGGCAAAGAGGACAGTGGCCCCTCTGTGGTTATGAAACAGTTTTTGCAATGCTCTGGGATCAAAATTCTTTGTATCATTCTCTTATTCCCTTTTCTTTCTGCACTCTTCTCGTTGCCAAGGCCTGCCCAGGGCAGACAGATGGATGTGAATCAAGAGGAAAAACAACCTTCCAGCAGCTGAGTCATGATCCACAGAAGAACAAACTCGTATAAGAGGCTCAAAATTTCTTCCCATCACTTCATCCTTAGTCAAATTTGTTGCCGATGAGGACAGAGTTTCTCCTTACCAATAAAGCAGGCACTCTTCTCCTCTTTTCTAGCATTATAGGTCTGATGGTTTTCGCTCTGTCCTCCCAACCCCCCGCAGGAGTCCTCTCAGAAATTTGGCAGAGGTGTGCAATGCAACTAACATCTTGCAAAATTCACTAGCACTGAAGAACTTTAAATAAACACTCCTGACGGTCAGATTTGATTACCCACCTCTCCTCCGCCCACTGCCGTAAGCGCTGCTGAGCGCTGGGAGAATGAAAGGAGAACCTGTCCATGCTGCGGAAATGCTGCTTCTCCGGCGACAATCGCCTTCGCAATTGCTCCAGTTCATGTTCATACATCAGTCTCTGCCGTTCAAGCGCAGATCGCTTCTCCTCTTCGTGCTGCTGCTCCAGGCTTTGCAAGATGGACTGCATGGGATCTAAGCAGACGTTGAAAACAAAGAAGCTGGTACTTCTGGGGGTCAAACACCCAGTACCCATAAAATGAAACGGAAAGAATCACGTAACGAATACGGGGCAGAGCCAAACGACTTGGAAATACAAGATCTTTCCCACATTCTGCCACAGATACGCTGTATGACCTTGGGCAAGGCACAAGTTACTGCCATTTGCTACCTCCCTTCCCCATTCTGTATCTGCAGTTGTTCACGTTAGGGATTGCAGCAGCCACTGAAATCCTTAGTGAATAACATCCTACAGAATAAACACAGCATATAAAAGGAGGAAGAGATTGTATTTTTTCTTTAATGCATATTAAAAAAAATGCTGCTGAACTGTGGACTAAAATAAACATCTACCAAACAGATTGGATGGATGATTTAAGGTATTGAGAAAAGGGAAAGACCAAGCTGAAAAAAACCTTCCTCCCATTTCCCAAAATAACGCCATTCTGGGACAGCTACATAAGACCACAAAAACTAAGGAACATGGTTTCAGAGATAGAAATCACTACAGTTAATGCCTGAGCGAGACATAACACAAGAAAAATAAACAACAAAGTGAAACCACTTTGATTTGAGGCTGTAGTTCCACCAATATTCCAGTTTTGGCCTTTTCCTCCACAAGAACTGCCAAACAAAACATTCTGCGGTGGTTTTTTCCCCCCCTCGAGTGCTAAAATGGCTACGATGAGTCATTCACGAGAAAAATTCTCCAGTAGGAAGTTATAAGGGAAAAAGTCTGTGGTTAAGAGTCCCTGAAGATGTCTATACCTATTTACAGTAATTTCTGTTGCTTCTTACCATTACTTCCAAGTGCCTTCATGGTGACTTCCATCTGGGCATATTCATAACTGAAGTTAATCTCACTTGACACTTCACTGGAATTGTCTCCATCTATGTCCAGCTGCTCAACACTGTTACTGCACTTCATAGAGTTGTCTCGCTCTTCATCCTCGTGATCTGCCTTCTTTTTCTTCTTTGGCAAATTCAGCCTTTAAATAAGAGGAAAATTTTCAAGAACTGTTAATTGTTCAACTTTGAAACAAAGGGTTGCTTTCAAAGATTAATAAAATTAAGCCAATTATCCAAATAGGTAGATTTTTCCCTTTCAAATTTGTTGATCTCCTGCGAGTGCAGCTTTTTTCAGGGTAAACAGGCGAGTTCAAGGCAAACTAAGTAACCCATTCTAGAGTACCTGATATTACTAATCATATAGTTTAACCATGATTTTTTTCAATCGTCCCACACCCAAATAATTTAGAGGCCATAATGAAATTACACCCCACTTTTTATGCAGATTCTTCTTTAAAGCATAAAAGAAAGAAATTAAGTTTTAGATGATCATTTAAATCCACTGATCTTTAAGGTATTGCAGACCAGACAAAGAGGGTTTCAAGAATACAGTCCTTCACAGAAAACTTCTGCCAGTGATCCTGTCTGACACAGGGAGGTCTCAGGTATGGCTGGAGCTGGAATTCCAGGGAACAGAGCACACAGTGCCTTTGTAAGACCCAGATCACTGTATAAGATAGGTCAAAAATCTAACACCTTAGCTGCAAAATCCAAAAGGCAACCTATCCAAGTCAAAGCTTGGGTGTAATATTTTCACTGTGGAAGAGAAACGACTTGATATTAATGCAGTACCAAATTACATTAAAGTTACCACCTCAAAAATTAAATCTCTTCAGTGAGATAATAGTACTGATAAGCGCAGCAAGGTGCTCATCAGCAAGGTTTCAGTCCCTTGAAAATACAAGAAGTCAAGTCAACCGATTGATCTGAAGCTAAAATCATGCACATTTCCTATGACATGTAGCATTTGGAACAGCCAAACACCAGCATTGCCTTTACAACCCCGATGAAAAAGAAATCACCTCCTCCTGCAGCCCGAACGCTCCGCTGTCATCTTTCCTTATACCTTAAGATAAAACAAAATCGGGGCAAACTTACAATTTCTTTTAATATCTTTTGTACCTGAAGAAGTGGTTGTTCCCCCACAGTATTCTGTCTCCATGATGTAGCTGGATGGGACACACGACAGCAGAACCATTTACGAACGTCCTGTGAAAAGGCAAGAATCTAAAGCAAGGGCATCGATACAAGGCTTAATTTTTTTCCCAGTACTACTTACTTTATTGGAACTAATTAAGGGAGGAGAACAGGTTTATGGACTGCAAATAGGCAAAATATTCCCAGAAACTTCATTCACCTGCCCTGTGCTGTTTCATAAATGGCTCAAACCCAGCTTCTTTTGATTGCTTAAGCTTATTGAGTTCAGTATTTTTGGACAGATAATATTACAGCTGTATCTGGGGACTATAATTAGAGCTTAAAAACGAGGGGCCTGAAAAAAGATGATGTCACTGGAAATGAACACTTTTTGCACTACTTCGAAATAGACACAAAACAGAAATGTTTGAAGATGACATCAGAGAACTTAGCTATGTAAATAGCTTGAAGACAATAACCTAATTAGAATAATCAGAAACTACTTCTATTTCAAAGTCAAACTCAGGATCATAGGATAACTCAAATTTGAAGGGAATCTCAGGATGTCAGCCGGTCCAATCTCCTGCTCAAAGCAGGATCATCTACAAAACAGGGTAAATGTGAATTTTGTGTATCTAACAAGAAATTATTGGAGATGCTGATGATGCATGTCATTTTGTGATCTGTTTGAATATACCATCTGCTTTTCAAGTACCGCTACTTAATCAAATATGGCAACAAATGCTTCAGCAGCTCTTTGCACATCAACAGATTTCCTAGAAAATGAATTCAGATGTTGAGAGGCTTACATCTGCACAGCTGCAAATCAGTGAGTACCTACGTGCTGAAAGCGTATGCCATTTACTCATCCTCTCTCCGAAAACTTTGACTACAAACACCATCCCTGAGAGAAATCTCTTTAGAACAAAAGACACGAGTTGGCAGAGGGGTAGATGACAATTAAAACAAAACGTAAAAGCAGAAGACAAGTAGAATTTTCTTGCTTCAGACTACATGGAAAAGTTCATTTTTTAATTATCCTTTTGCACCACTAATCATAAAATACGAGATAAAACTACAATTATTATACAACTGGAGCTGTATTTTATTCCCTTACCTAGTATTTTTTTGCGGTGTTAACATAACCTGTCCTTCTGGGGTGATGTCTATAATGCAGTGCTCCGGAAGAATCCCCATTCCACACAGCTGGATATCTTGAGAGTTGTCTGAGCCTATTAACGTGTGCTCCTGGGAAAAAGTAATTAAGATGTTAACAACGGATTGCAGAAGTTCACTAGTTCGAACTCATCCATTCTCCTCCTGGATACATCCTGTCATCTAGTTCCAAAATTTGAAAGCTCTCGCAGTGCTTCTTTTAGAGGGGAAAAAGGAGAATGAAACATTGCAAGTAAATCCTCGCTTTGTCTTACAGTAACAAGTAGGAAACATTCAGGGAAGTTTAAAGGCAACAGTTAAATCCGAAGACGAAGAGGTTTCTATAACTTAATTGTGGAAGTCAGTGCCTCGGGATGTTGTAGAAGCCAAAAGTATAAAGGAGTTCAAAGAGGAATTAAGACAGGTTCACAGTGGTTTGACCTGTGGCTATAACGCATGTTCCATCTACATCATCCGAAGGCTTAGGAAATTCCTGAAGTACTCCAGGCACGAGGGATTTGGCAGAGAAAGCATCACGCCACACGTGCCCCAGTTCATCCTTTTCTTTTTTTAGCCATCTCCGCGCAATTTTGAGGAACAGATACAATAGTTTAGATGAGTCGGGTCAAGTTGTTCTTTGGTGCTGATCAGAACTAGTAGATAAGCAGCTCAGCATTAAAGAGGACGTGGGCAAGATATTTACTCTGAGAAGCAAGGCAGTTTAACCTCAGAATTCTAGGCAAAACCAGGTATAAGTCATTTTCTCGAAAGAATTTCAAAGCACTGGGATTTCTACACCAAAGTTCTCAACCAACAAAATGAATTTGTTTTATAAAAAGATAATAAATATTTAAAGAGTAACCAAAATGCCCCAAACCTACCCCTTGCAAAGGGGTTTTCTCTGGAAAAGGAAAGTAGCACAGTACCACCTGAGACTCTTCTGCTGGTACCGACGGGCCTAGGCCTGTTTCGGGAGCGGGCTTTAGTTTTGGTGTACTCTTGTGATGTGCTCCCAGTGAACGCCACCGAAGTTGGCTCTGCTTCAGTAGCTGTCAGCGGCGAGGCTGATTTAGCAGCTTGAGTCACACTCTGGACACCTACGTGCAAGGCACCCGGATTCAATTCTTCTCCCAAAACCTCAGCTCTTTTGTCCTTTTCAATGTTTCTTAGCAGATACAACACTGAGAAAGTTCTTTCCCTTGCTTTCATTGAGATATCACAGAGCAACTCTGACTGATATCAGAGGAGCACGTATTTCCTAAGACCGATTAAACCAAAACCATCTTTCAGCCCAATTGCCAATTCTGTGGCTGTTCTGCGAGTTACTATAGACCACTTCAAAGAGAAAAGAATGATTTAACGTGAAGCTCAAACTGCCAACATTCTTACACTGCTAAATTTTTAGAACTTGTATTCTAAAATGTGACTTAAAAACGGTTGTATCTCATTTCTCACCCTGACTCCAGATCACGTCTCCAGTTTGTTAAACTAGAATAAACTGCTCAAATGTTTCAGTGTAGAGTCCGAAAGTCACATTACACGTTTTTTGTTTAACATCAGTAAAGGGCAGAAGTGCTAAGGCAGAAAAGAACTTGATTTTCACTCCTGGCAAGGTGCATGAAGAGGAATAAAAATGCATTTTATAAACTGAAGTCAGTACTACACATGCAGAAGCAAGCCGATTACTGGTATGCCTGGATAAAACACTTTTCTGGCTGAAAGCTGGCATATAAAAACAGAGAACAGTTTATAAAGGACAGCATCTCTAAATTTCTTCCAAAAAAAAACATAAAACCCCCAAACCTTCCTCTGATACATAGGATTAAATTTGCAATAAAAAGGTTGTCCTCATATTATTTTTAATGAGGCGGTGAGTACCAGGGAAGACTTAGATACACAGTTTTTACAACATTCTCTAAACACACCTCTGCCAATGGTGTATTTAAGCCCACTTATATTAAAAAAATAATATATATTTATTTTTTTATAGATATAAAAATAATTTTTTATTTTTACCTTTAAATAGTATACCAGAAGTTCATTGAGAGCTGGATCTGCATTCAAATTAACCAGGAAGCACTTATTATCCCCAACTTTTATTCCAGAAGACTGAAGAGATATGCCAAGACTTTCCAACTGTTTCTGACGCTCCTGCAAGAGAGTCGCCATCAAAACATTAAGCTGATTGAGGTACAGCCCTTCGGAAACGCATGCCTATCTGCCAAAGCCACAAGACAAAGTGATGGGCAGCTACTTCTGAAAAAGGTAAGTCTTTCTTCCGCAACAGCTTAGACACAAAAACTTTAGTTATATCGAGCTTTGATCAGGGTATTTGTAAATTCTCTTGTCCTTCCGCCTCTGGTCTCAGAGGGCTACGTCCTACGGTCTCGCAGAGTTGCATCTTCCTAGTGAAAAAAGAGAAACCAGCTGAGAGCAGCACACTGCAGTACTGTAGGAGCTTCTCCATGACCTCACCGGGACAGCAAAACGCTCCCACAAAGACCTCTCTAGAGCCCTTAATTTTCTCTTTGGAGCTAAAAAGCACCGAGTTAAGTTAAATCCCTGCCAAGTCAAGCTCCGTGTCTATCTTTCATTTCAGAGCAATCAAAATGACAAAAAACTGGCAACCTGCTATTTAAGTAATGCAAATAACACTTCCTGCTGAACGAGAATAGTAGCGTTTTGGATGGTGTTTTGTTCTCGTCAATAGACTTCATAGAATTCAACAACAAAGCATTACTGTGCAAAAACGTACATCTTTCAAAGGGAAGTGGTGGGGTGAAGACTAGAGCAGTGAAAGAGGAACATTAAACATTTCTGACTTAAGAACAGAAAGGGATTCTTCTACCAAAAAAAAAAAAAAAAAATTGAGATAGAAATGTTGAGAATTTTTCCCAGGATCATACGGAAACTGAAACGAGACTCACTATCCACAACAAGCAAACAAAAATTTAAAAAATTTCTCTCCCACAATTACCAGGGGGAAGCAGAAACAGGGGAGGGTAAAGCAAGTAAGTACAAAAAAATACAAGAGACTTTCCTGTGATGCTGAGATTTCAAAAAAAAAAAAAAAAAAAAAAAAAAAATTAGCAGACATTACATAGGAATAACGCTGGAACATTTATTAAGGTTCTGACCTTTACCTACCACTCTGCTTTGTATTTAAAAACTTAGTACGTCATACTATTCAGTACAATTCTCTGTTCAGCATTGCAGTTGTACCAGGTCTAACCAAGACTAAAACAGCAAAGAAGAGCAAGCAAAACTCCTCTTGATTTTCTCTCCCCTGTCTCCCCACACCCACAAAACCAACATAATGTCCTTGTAAGGAGAAGTCATGTGTGTGTGAGAGAGAGAGAGAAAAAAACAAAGAACAGAGGAAAAACTGCAGTGTGATGTCAAAGATCTCTCTTCCGATCACCAGTGCCAGGCTCTGAAGTTCACGTAATTCCTTATTATCCACAGACAGAGATAAAGAACGTGTTGCACAAAGGAGGACTTGGCCCACAGTCTAAATCTCACAGGATTAATTTAAGGAAAACGGTTTCTGTTAACTTTTGCTCAACACCTAATACCAATTAACTTAAACATTCAACATACATTAAAAGTATGTCAGATACTCACTGAAAATGGGAAAAATTGCCTGTTCACATAGTTAGTCTTTCAGGCTTTGAACCCTTATTGCCGCTCCATCCCTACAAACCGCCTCTTCGATGGCTGTCATGCTTTATGAGGAACCATCCTTTCCTCAAAGATTTATAACTATCTCTCCGTCCGACCTGCCCACCCTGCTACAGTCTAACAGACAGATGTTAGTGGATGCTGCCCAGAAATAAAATCACTTGACAAGCCAAGATGTAAATGCCTTTAACCTTGGACCCGCCTAAGTCTATGGTATTGGGTTTGCATGGCAAGGTTTTGATAGCAGAGGGGCTACAGGGGTGGCTTCCGTGAGAAGATGCCAGAAGCTTCCCCCATGTCCAACAGAGCCAATGCCAGCCAGCTCCAAGATGGACCTGCCACTCGCCAAGGCCAAGCCCATCAGTGACAGTGCTAGAGCCTCCGGGAGAACATTTTTAAGGAGGGAAAAAAACCCTGCAAAACAGCAACTGCGGCTGGAGAGAGGAGTAAGAAAATGTGAGGGCAATGGCTCTGAGGACACCAAGGGCAGTGAAGAAGGAGGGGAAGGACGTGTTCCAGGTGCCGGAGCAGAGATTCCCCAGCAGCCTATGGTGAAGACCATGTTGGAGCAGGTATCCCCCTGCAGCCCATGGAGGTCCATGGTGGAGCAGATATCCACCTGCAGCCTGTGGAGGAGCAGGTTTGCTAGCAGGACTTGTGACCCCACGAGGGGACCCACACTGGAGCAGGCTGTTCCCGAAGGACCGCACCCCATGGAAGCAACCCACGCTGAAGCAGTTCATAAAGAACTGTAGCCCATGTGAAGGATTCACACTGAAGAAGTTCGTGGAGGACTGTCTCCTGTGGGAGGGACCCCATGCTGGAGCATGGGAAGAGTGTGAGGAGTACTCCCCTGATCTCCCCTGAGGAGGAAGGAGCAGCAGAGACAAGGTGTGATGAACTGACCATAGCCCCCATTCCCCATCCCCCTGCGCCACTCAGGAGGAGGAGGGAGAGAAACTGGGAGTGGAGTTGAGCCCAGGAAGAAGGGTTTCAGGACTTGGGTGTTTATTTTTCATTATCCTACTGTTTCGATTGGTAATACATTAAACTAATCTCCCCAAGTCGAGTCTGTTTTGCCTGTGACGGTAACAGCTGAGCGATATCCCTGTCCTCATCTCAACCCACATCTTTTCATCGTATTTTTCTCACTCTACCCAGTTGAGGAAGGGAGTGACAGAGTGGCTTTGGTGGGTACCAGGCATCCAGCCAGGGTCAACCCACCACACCTACTGAAGATGTCAGAAGGTTCCTTCCACTGGCTTCCAAGCGGTCCTGAAACAGCCTTATACTGCACAAACACTTAATACTTAGTCCTCTTCTGAGAAAAAAACTATCCCTTTTTCTACAGCTTCAAGGCTCATGAAACTCCCAGCTCCGAACCATCGTAACAGGCTGAGAATTTAGAGGCAAGAAGGAAGAGAGCTAAAGTGAGCGGCTACACGCAAACATCAAGGCAGATTTAGTTTGTAGCGTTGAGCCCATCACTACAGTTTTTCAACTTCCTCACACACTCAGGGTTTCTGTGCCTAGAAATTAGTGCGTAGGATGCGAGCAGAATTTTATTCTATTCTCACCGTCATCGTTATTATTATTATTTTTCACCCTTATACACAGGGAGGAACATGCATGGTACAAATCTGCACTGGAAGCCAGGAAGCCCTTGTAGTCACAAGCAGCACTCCTTACAATGGATCTTTAAAACTAAAGTCAACACAGTCTGTTCTGATTGTGTCGTCTACAAGAGGGCTTTGTATCGGAGGCTCCGTTTTCTCCTTATTTATTACATGCTATTCATCACCTTTCAATAGTCCTCCCTCTCAAAAGCTCCCCACTGAAAATACATACATCAGCATTTGTGTTGTAAGAATTGGAAGAGTCATGCAATAATCGTGGTGACCTGCACAATTTTTCAACGTAACCATCATATTCAATTATGGTCTGAGGCCCTAAATATCAGCGTAAGAGGTATTGAAACACACAGGGATCCCGAACAGTTCTATTTTTTAATCTTCTGAATGCCCTTCGCCTTGTGTATTGAGGCACTCTGTACGTAACCTTGCATTTAACGCTCTCAATGCTCCATCTTTCATCACAAACAATTTTCCTGTCTGAAGAATATAAAATCCCTGTAATCCTCTCATCCGTGGATTATTATTTTTTTTAAATAACTTCTCCATTTGCATACAGTGACAATTTATTATTGTCACTGGAATAGCAATCTGGGAGGCACCCAGCTACCACAGGAATTAAGTGAAGCTTTTCAAAAGGGCCCTAAGCTTGACCTACTTACCCATAAACGTGGGGACAGATTCAGACAATCTCTATGAACTGAGAGGCAAAGGAAGGAAACCTATTTTTCATAAAAAATAGGGAGGGGAAAAAAAAAAAAGAAAGCAAACCTGTGCTATCTCCTCAGTTTTTCTTAATTTTTCTTCCCAGGTCACAGTCATTTCCTGAATCAACTTTTCCGATTCCTCCAATCGTTCCTTTAATTCTGGTGATTTCATAGCCTGCAGAAATAAAAGCAAATAAAACAAGAAAGCTTGAAAGCTTGTTGTGCTTTTTTTTTTTTCACAACGCTGTCACACAGGTGGGGGGAAAAAAGAAACCTAACTTTACTCATTTTCCAAGGCATACTTTATCAGTAAGTAACGGGGTTTTGAAAATACATATTGCGTATAAATGCAGAATCCATCAAAAAGTTAATTAGTTTCAAGTGCAGATGCTAAAGTGGAGTTTATATAGTTCAATGCAAACCAGCTACATGATACTGGCAGATTCGCACAAAGATATTCAAAAGCAAACTAATTTAATTTCTGTACCCATGCGAGTATCCCAAACGACTCATATCTAAGACAATCTCGTTTCTCAGACACTGATGACGTGGCTGGCCACCATCGTCTCAGCTGTCGCTCCCTCAAAATGGCACTTAACAGCTCCGTCACTCAAACTACCAGTCCACCAAAACATTTTTATTGTTCGTTTTGATATGGACTGATGGGTGTGAGTTTTTTCTTTCTATAGCAAATATCAAGGCACCCGAGGTGCTCTGGTTATCCACCTCTACAGATGCATTTTACAGAGCGTTATCAAGAGAAGCCTTACCATGTGCTTCTGGACACTGGAATTCAATTTTCTCGTTAATCCATCACAACTCTAATTTTGTTTTGTGAAATAGTCAAAAGGCCCGTGTTCCATCCAAGGACTAACTTGAGGAGAAGGAGGTACCCCCACCGCCACCCACCAGACACTCCAAAAACTGAAAGGACATCAACATTTTTATACTACACGTATGTACTTCCTCCAGTCTCCGAACTGGCATATTCCTCTTGTACTACCCTGAACAGGAAGCCTGTGGACTTCCTTATGTCGTTATTTCACTACGGCTAACAAGACAAAAATGGTTTTGGTTGGTAGGTATTTATGCAATGCCAATTAAACAATGCAAGCATCGTTCTCCATCAGATATTTCCTTAACCACAAAACGCAAAAGTCCTCACAGGAATCCAAATCAAAGAGATTGGCCTCGTTGCACTCCAGTTCATTCAAGAAAAGGAGCAAGTGCCAGGAGTGGAAAATCCTGGTTTAAGACAGGAGTTTCCTCTGCCTCAAGACACAACTGTCTCGGAACTGTCAGCTGATGTGTCCCCTGTAGTCTTTTGCTGGTTGAATATCTCAAATATCTAAATACAGGGTAAAAGGGAGGGCTTTGAGCAACCTGGTCTGGTGGGAGGTGTCCCTGCCCATGGCAGGGGGTTGGAATTAGATGATCCTTAAGGTCCCTCCCAACTCTAACCATTCTGTGATTCTATGAATTCCACCCAGGAAGGAAAGTGAAGCCAAGGTAATCTCCAGAACAGAGATTTCTTATGACCAATAAAACATGATAAGTGCAAAGGTGCTGGACACTACGGAACAGGACAGGAAGATGAAGCCCAGTTACTCCCAAGGTCTACGTCTTGTTTGTCCACTTATTTGGATCTGGGGCAAAATTACTCAATATTTTCACATGCTTCAACTGTAAAATGAGCTAGATCGTTCTCCTCACTCCCTACCACGCTAATATAAACAGCAGATATATGGGCCCAGATTCAACCAGAGCAGCAGGTGCGCTTCTCTGCTCAAGGCAGTTAGTTTAAATTCCCAGCTTAGGAAGGACAAGCCAGTGGTCTCGGCTCAGACAAATTAAAACATGTGATATTAATTTGGACAAGAAAAGATCAAAATGCGTGGATTTAAAAAGAAAAGGGGAAAAGAGGATAATGCCTTTCTCCCCTGGGGGTAAAAAAAAAAAAAAAACAAACTGTCAAGTTCTGTTCTGCCTCAGTTGTTTAGGAGAAAAAAGGGTACTGACACCAAGAGGAAAAAAAAAGAACCAACCAACAAAACCATAACTTGGTAATCTCTATATTGGGAAATGAGCTTTGAAAATGTAACCTGACCGTCATAATGGGTCAATGTTTTTGATGACTTTAAAAAACTTATTTATGCACATTTCTGTAAGAACAATTAGATGGGCTACACATATAATAAACTGAAAGGAGTGCAGCGCAAGGAGTGTGGGGTTCGACCTTCACTGTGCAGCCTCTAAATAGCAAACAACACCCTTTTTTCCATGCTCTGTCAATGCCACTGAGATGACAACTAGGGTGGGATTTTAATACTTGGGAAAGGAAATATTTATTACTTCATATTTAGGAAACACTACTTCATTACTTTGGAAAGCTGCCATTATTTTGGCATTAATGCTCACAGTTGAAGTAAACAGGGAGTGTTTGCATCTCTCAGAGTACTGTAAAGTCTGTGGTTCGTATTTTAGAGAAATTTTAGAGAAATTTTAGATATTTAACTTGAGATACCTTAAAGAAACTGATACATACTTCTTGGATGCTTAGCATATTAGGCAGCTCAAATGAGAACAGTCCAAAATTCACTAGTCATTTCTAATACCACAGCCAGCATTCCCTGCATACCTCCTGAGGCAAGTACTCCAATCATAATTTTTCTGAGTTGCGAAACAGACAGACTGTATCACCATTGCTTTGCCACATTCGAGAACAGAACTCAGAATTACGCTAGCTCTTGGCCTTCACCTAACATTTAGACCACGCTCCTTTCGCAATTGCATTGAGGTCGCCATGCAGATATTCATAATACTGTCTAGCGCCTCTAAGAGATTCAGTTGAGAACGGTTAAAAGCTTGGAAGAAAGCAAGTGTTATTTAACTGAATTCACATCTCGCAGGATGTAGCCACACTGGATTCTTAAAATATGCCGGCAAAGTTCTGCCTATAAACTGCACAGCCTTAAGACTCCACCCCTATTCCTGCCTCCATGTCCTCTTGCTTTTGATCTGTATCTCGCAGTAAAAACAAGATTGCTCAACAAGGTGTTCAAACAGAACCTGCCGTCTCACGTTATCACTCGTGTTTCAAGACTGATGTAGAGAAAAATGGGAAGAAGGGATATAAAGGGATATTCCCCATAGATACCATGTAGTAATTCTTCGTGGCATTCAGTTTTGAGCACCAGGTAAGAAAGTCCTGGCAATGGGGTTTGCAGGTTGGCTAGTCAAGACTTAAATTTGTACCTCTGCTTTTGTGAGCTGTTCTCGCAGCTTCTCCACTTCCTCACGCAGCTCCCGAATAATGCGAGCGTTGGGGTCTTCGTTCACCACCGCATGATTAACGATGTTCTTGGCCCGGTCTGCATACCTCAGTGTTGAAAGGGTCTCATCATAGTTGTCTGCTGCTGGGCTCACTGTTGCTACCATGGCAGTCTTGCTGTTACCACCAAGGCTATCCTGGAACGTGGCAGAGGTTATAAAATTAACACAGAAGGTTTCTTTCCTTTTACCCAGTCAATGAACTTAGGCAGTGAATAATAGAGTCATAGAATGGTTCAGGTTAGAAGGGACCTTAAAGATCATTCAGTGCCACCCCCTGCCCTGGGCCTCCCACCAGCCCAGGTTGCTCCAAGCCCCCGCCAACCTGACCTTGAACCCCTCCAGGGATGGGGCAGCCACAGCTTCTCTGGGCAGCCTGGGCCAGGGGCTCACCACCCTCACACCAAAGAATTTCTTCCTGATATCCAATCTAAATCTCCCCTCTTTCAGTTTGAAACCGTTCCCCCTCGTCCTATCATAACACTCCCTGATAAAGAGTCCCTCCCCAGCTTTCCTGTAAGCCCCTTTTAGGTAGATGGGGGCAACTAGTAACTAATAAAAGAAACATTTTTGTCAGAGCTCCTCAGTTCAAACTTAATATTTTAAGCTGTGTTAATCAAGGAAAGTTGTTATTTTCAATTATTTTTTTTTTTAAAGCACATTCAGAAAATGCCATTCTTGGCTTTCAGAATCGTTTTTAGTTTAAACAGGAATGAAATCAGTCCTTTTTTTGGGGCTTTATGGTGCCTATTAAGGGCTTTAAAGGTTTACCTCTATGTTTCCTAGTCAGGTTTATAAACCAGAAATACAAGCACTTCAGCATTAGACTTCCCAGATACTATCGAAGGAGCTCAGTAAAGATTATGAAGAATTCAGAATATCTTATTTTAAAGACTGGAAGCGAGACGTCTCCAATAAGTACTTAATTTACATTGCTTAAAGATCTCTTCCTAAACATTATAGTTGATTTTATTCTTATAAACGTTTCAGAATGGGGCCCTTCCCCCGACTTACACAGCTCACAAATCTAAATGGAGTTATGTAAGAAATTACCCTTTTGGAATTTGGTTGACAGAGAAGAAGGGTGTGAAAGCACATTCCTGCAAGGCAGTGTGTCGGGGAGTGGGGGAAGGAAGGAAGGCAGCGTTCGATCTTTTTATTGATTGCAAAATTGCGGTGTACAATTTTGGCCAGTCTAAAAGATAAAACATTCTGGTTTAAATTTTGCAGTAAATCTTTTTTTTTTTTCCTTTGGTTGGTTTTTTTTTTTCCTTAATTTATTTTATTTTTACCCAATATCCCTTTCTGAGACGAACGATGCGATTAACTTTCATCTTCAATAACCCATGAAATCTAGGTCAGGCATTGCCATTAGAATAATCTGACTACATTAGCTGCTTGTCTAACCATTTCAATTACAAAGCGCACACGTAGCTTTCCCCAGCAATCATTAAAACGCCCCTGTTAAGTATTTCCTTAAGACTCTCTTTTCTGCTGCTTGATGCCTAAGATAATTTGACAGGAGTCTGGCTGCTTCAGTGGGCAGACACACATTGACCACACAGACGGATGCTGCTTTGCTGCCGCACTGGGAGCCCTCTGCTATCTCTGGTCATGCAAAGGGTAGCTCTTTGGGTAGAGAATATAATTTCATTTGTATAGAATCATAGAATGGTTTGGGTTGGAAGGAACCTTAAAGATCACCCAGTGCCACTCCCCTGCCCTGGGCAGGGACACCTCCCACCAGCCCAGGTTGCTCCAAGCCCCATCCAACCTGACCTTGAACCCCTCCAGGGATGGGGCAGCCACAGCTTCTCTGGGCAACCTGGGCCAGGGGCTCACCACCCTCACACCAAAGAATTTCTTCACAAGATCTCATCTAAACCTCCCCTCTTGCAGTTTAAAACCATTAACCCTTCCTATCACTACGTTCCCTGACAAAGAGTCCCTCCCCATCTCTCCTGTAGGTCCCCTTTAGGTACTGGAAGGCTGCTATAAGGTCTCCCCGGAGCCTTCTCTTCTCCAGGCTGAACCCCCCCAACTCTCTCAGCCTGACTTCATAGGAGAGGTGCTCCAGCCTTTGGAGCATCTCCGTGGCCTCCTCTGGACCCGGTCCAACAGGTCCGTGTCCTTCCTGTGATGAGGACTCCAAAGCTGGACACAGTACTCCAGGTGGGGTCTCATAGTGTTCATCACGGCGAGGTACACCAGCATGGTTAGCACTTGCAGGTAGGTGTATTTATAGAAAAGTAAATAAAAAATAACAGCCTTCTGACTGCCACCAGCATGGGTTTTCTCCTCATCTGAGGAGCAGCCAATGTTTACGCCAACAAACACACAGCTTGGGAGGATCCACTCTGTAACACACAAATGTTTTTTCAAAGCAGCTACTGTGAACTTTAAAAAGACTAACAAGAGCACATGGTTCCTTTGATGGGATTTCTGGCTCTACAGAAGCCAGGACTTTTCCTCAATCCGTCAACACTTTTCAAAACTTAGGAATGACACTCTGTAACTGCAACCCCTGTTCTGCATAAAAAGATGAAGTTTATCAGGGTGCTGGCCAGGTACTCCGCTTCCAAATCAAATCCGAACAGTTTGTACTTTGGGAACCTCCTTCACTGCACTAATTAGCTCCCAAATAGGATTAATTCATTATTTGAATTGCAACTCTGCTGTACGGGCAGCTGAGAATGCTGCTACAGTGATACACCGTAATTCACAATACACCCATTGTAAGTTGGGTAAAGTTTCTCTCGTATTGTAGCTATTATTCAAGTCCAATGCCAGACTGTCCGATACAAGTTCTATGTACAAAACCGTTGTGCTGATTTCACTGGTTTCTTTAACGTTAAGCAAGAAAGGTAGATGAATAGTAAGGCACCCTCTCATTAGCAAAGACAGCATCTGCAAACCACCCTGGAAACGCTGGGCTTGCATGTCATAGAGAGAAAATAAGTAAGTTTAATTATTTCTAAGACTGAACCAGCACAGTCTTCTCTAGCACCAACATTACCATGAAAAGAACTTAAAATGTAAAGATTCGTAATTATATTTTAAAAACAGCCATCAGTAAAACATACAGGGCTTCTGATTAAAGTGGGAAAATGAGATCTTTGTAATCAATAGAATCAGATAAAACCAAGAGGCAAAGCGCTGATAAGGTATTTTGCTTCCCACACATAACACGTCACCACTCTGCAAGCCTCCTCTTGCAAGAATATTTTTCACCTTGTGTCTAAAGATCCTCAACAAAATTAAACACAAACTGCTAGATCTTGACGTCTCCTGAACTCTCCTTGTTTCTCAGATTTGTGGAGAGACTCTATACAACAGATATTCCTAGTGTTAGACCACATTTACTCCATGTTGGCATCGTAATTAAAAGTTGAAAGTTAGAGAGAAAGATAGCCCACCATCTCATGGCTTCTACAAACAGGCCTCTTTAAATGAATAAACCCCTCCTTTGATCTTTAATTAAAAAAAATGTTTAAATTTTCCCCTTTTCAGAATAAAGCTTCTCTTCAATGAGCTTGTTTGTAAAAACTCCGAAAGCCCCAAACCTTTTGTTTGCACTTAACATAGCTGGATGTTAAAGACACAAAGAAGGTTTGCTTGAAAGAAGGCAGAACAAAAGTGCGCCTTCTATTTCTGAGCGAAAGCATGTGCTGTGTATGGCCATCGTCACCACAGCTACAATGCGTCAGGCAGGTGCTAAACAGGAATTTCAGTCAGCTTGCTGAATTCGTTTAGAAAGGGAACAGCAGAACTAAGTCTAACAACAACGCCAGAAATCCGTTCGGAAAGTTTCCACTCCGCTCGCTCAGACTATTACAGCCCCACGGGGAACCCAAGCACACATGCCACTGGAGCAAAGTGAAGCAAGCGGCGTCTTGGGTTTGTTCCCATCTTTGGAGAGCCGAAAAGCACTCGTTTAATTAAAAACTCAGTGTAAATACACAGAGGCAAAGATATATTTAAATCGAAGAAAGTCTTACAGCAAGGAACGCTGTGAGATGAGGATTTATTTTACTGTAGAAAAGCACAGACACTATTTCTGTCATGCCATTCTGATTTTTACGTAGCCTTCACGACTCTACTATTTGATGTCCGTCATCTGTGACGTTTACACTGGGGAGAAGAAATAAACCATTTCACAGTAGTTGTGCTAAAAGGTTCATCAAAAGACAGCACTGAGAAAAATGAAAGAAAAGGCTTGTGGTGTCAAGGGGTTACGTGAGTAGAGATTTTATTTTACTTAACCACTGGAGTCAACTTTGTTTTCAAATCTCCTTAAGGAAAATATCTTTTTTAATCTCCACACCTCTGTGTAACCTCCAAGTAACTTTTTCTTTTTCTTTCCACATGTGCAGTTAAATCATACAGATCCCGAATTCAAGTAACACTTGAAAACATTGCTAAGAATGGGTGGGGAAGCAAAGCAGAGTGTCCAAGACAGCAAAATCTAGCCAAAGCACCTACAGAAGTAAGAGGACAAAAAAAGACCGGTGGTAGCAAAAATCAGTTTCTTCCCAGATTATATCTTTATACTAACAAAGATTTTAGTTGCTCCTTGATAACAATAAAACAAAATGCAAGGAAAAAAAGGAAACTTTTAGTATTTCTATGAGATGTGGTTACCAAGCATCCTGGCAATCAAATGATGAAAGAGAAAAGTTTTAACAAAATGACAGGTTACAAGAATGAACCTGAAGTCATCTATATATGACACCTATTCAATAATTCCTCAAAACCCAAGTCAACCGAGACCACTCGAGCTGTACCAGGCAAGAGAAGAAAAAGAAAGACAAGCCACCTTTACTAGCAGGCAAGCTTTTTACAGATAGAAGCGGCTACATTTGTGCTTGCCGCTCACTCAGAGAACAGGAGGAATCCGGATGATGACTATACCTAAAATCAAACTTGCACTCCAAGATTTTTTGTCATCAGGCTACCATGCTTTACAGCCACGGTATGTAGGAAGTGGGAAGAACAACGAAAACAAAAGCTTGCTTTTTAATTCGATATACATAGAATCATAGAATCATTTACGTTGGAAAAGACCCTTGGGATCATCGAGTCCAACCATCAACCCCACTCTACAAAGTTCTCCCCTACACCATATCCCCCAACACCACATCTAAGTGACTCTTAAACACATTCAGGGGTGGTGACTCCACCGCCTTCCTGGGCAACCTATTCCAGTGTCTGACCACTCTTTCTGGGAAGAATTTTTTCCTAATGTCCAGTCTAAACCTACCCTGTTGCAGCCTGAAGCCATTCCCTCTTGTTCTATCGCTAATTACCTGTGAGAAGAGACCAGCACCAATCTCTCTACAATGTCCTTTCAAGTAGTTGTAGAGAGTGATGAGGTCTCCCCTCAGCCTCCTCTTCCTCAAACTAAACAGTCCCAGCTCCTTCAATCACTCCTCATCAAATTTATTCTCCAGGCCCTTCACCAGCTTCGTTGCCCTCCTCTGCACTCGCTCCAGCACCTCGATATCTCTCTCGTATTGAGGTGCCCAAAACTGGACA